>CM053755.1:52396355-52416621 GCA_028658305.1 Pachyuromys duprasi | reverse complement strand
GCCATCTTTATTACAGAGTAAACCACTTATATAGGTTTCCAAGTAAACATATCCAAGCAAAACAGGAAAATTAACCAAGCAAAACAGGAGGTTTAACTGAGCAAAACAGGAGGTGTCTGCTGAAAACAACAAGAATAGCGAGCCAGCATGACTTGCACGCAGGTGACCATCTCAGGTCTTATGGAATGGCTACCTCAGCTACATAGTAAGAGTGTCTAAAAGAACAACTAAACAAAAACCACTTTTTTGAGATCTTTCTTTAATCTGATTCTTCTGTTTCTATTGCAGGGCTAATGCGAGATGATACATTATATGAAACTGAAGATGTAAAAGAAGCCATAAGGCGGCTTCCTGAGGACCTTTATAATGACAGAATGTTTCGCATTAAGAGAGCCCTGGACCTGAGTATGAGGCATCAGATCTTGCCTAAGGAGCAGTGGACAAAATATGAAGAGGTAGAACAGATTTGATATATCTAGCAGTGTTGGTCACTGTATCCGAAACAGGAAAAACATGCTTATTTGGTGTTGTCTAAGTTGTGCTGCACAAGTAGCATTTGAACAGCCAATTGAAGTTAGCAGAAAACCGTCAGCTCTATTTCAAAGAACAACAAGGTGAAACTTAGAGCTGAAGTGACTTCTAAAATCACTTAAGCTAGTCTCTAGTATGGAAGTTCTGGGGTAGAATTTAGATTTTCTACCTCGTGAGCCATTGTTGCTTTCCCTCTACTCTGCTTCCTGCTCTAATAAAAAGTTAAGTATGTATATAAGTTAATTACATATGTGTGTAAATAAGTTAATTATACATAATTTCTATTTAATTCATATATTAATTATATGAAGTGTACTGAGTGATCTTCTAGCTCTTAGCATGGACATCTGTCCTCAAAGATCACTGAAACCAGGTAAACCTGTAGGCCTTGTACCTGGTACTCTTTTTCCTGATATACTCATTAAATGATTGTTGTGAGGTTTTACATTTCAAAAAGCACATAGTTCCTGGAAGTTCAGATAATATTTTCTTATGTTCGAAGTGAACAGCAATTCACTTTGATGAATTTCATTGGAGGTTCAAGACCTATTCTTTTCTCCTCACTCTTTAGGACAAATTCTACCTTGAACCCTATCTGAAAGAGGTTATTCGGGAACGAAAAGAGAGAGAAGAATGGGCAAAGAAATGATCTTGTCGTTGAGATCTGTGGGTATGCCTGGTCTCAGCATGCTTTTATGACATTGTTTCAACCTGAATCACAATTTAAGAATTATTGGCTCTGCAGATGCCTCACTTTAAATAAATATCTATTGTAAACATTGTTGGTGGGTTTGAATTCAATGAAAATTTACTCTGATAATTATTGTAATGACTTCTGACACAATTTTTTCCTAAGATATTTTTAGTTGCTGCTTAACTGGAGATGAAGGCAGCTGCTTTAATCATCTCTTCACTGGCTGGGTAACTAGCCAGCTTCCTGAAGAATACAGCATTCTATACAAGCTGAATAGTAAGCTTAGTGTCCCTTTGTGCGCTAGTGAGACATAGGGAAGTCATAGCAAGGGCCTATACAGGTGGAGATGAAGAAAGAGGCAATCACCCTGAACAGAAGGTCCATCAGCTTCCAAAGTGAAAGAAGGAAAAGTTTACCCCAGGTTATCTAAGACTTGGGACACAGCCTTTATGAACACTGCTCTCTAACTATTTTGCATCCTGCGATTTAGAAAAAGTATATATCCCTATCTGGGCTTCTGTATGGGCAGTGTATAGATTAGAAAATTCAAAACAATCCAAACAGGCATTAGGAAGACAATAGAGAAAAACACAAAGACAAATTACACTTTTATGTTCCTTTAAGAGGTAGGCATAGGGTGCATGCCTTTAATCCTAGCATGTGGCAATTCCCTGCAGGCCTCACAGCAGGTAGGGGGAAAGAGACAAGAATGAGGCACAGTCCAATTTTATTGTAACCACTGTTGGACGAAGACTTCTTGAGTCTGGTGCAGATCATTTTTCTTTAGCCATATTTGAGCACAACACAATTTTGGAAAAAAGTTTTAGATACCAATTAACTCAATCCCAAGTGTATAACAATTTAAGACATGCTTACATTGAGATTCTTTACACAGTACATCTGGCTTCTTTCAAAGAATGGGCACTGCTGACTCAGAGATAGTGCCCAATATTTAGGGTCTAGGGAGCTTGTCTTAGGTAAGCATAACACCTGTGGATGTCAGAATTGCCTTGGGCCTAAGATAACAGAAATGACTTCAGCTGTTGAAAAGTACAAGTGACATCACTCATAAGGATTGGTTTTGTGGCCTAAAAGCAGTGCTCAAGACTTCAGGGAAGGAATCTGGGATAAAAATGGATTATGGGAGATAAGGCAGGGCCCGTCTCATCAGACAGCAAAGGACCACCAGGTTGTAAAACTACATCATTCCTGGCATTCCAGGAAGAGCAGCTACGCACCTCATTGAAGAGGTGAGCTGTGTGTATAACTTTTCTGGATTCTCCAGTGCTTATCTGTGTGCACAAGGCCTTTTTTGCCCTCTATCAGCATTCAGGAGGCATGCCAACTTGGTCTGTATAGTTCCCAAGGCCACATAGGGAAAACCATGTCTCAAAAACACTGAAAAGGAAAACAAAAACCAGGCTAGCTGCTAAACAGGAGTTTTCAGATCATAGCTTAACTTAAAAGTATAAATTCCTGCTGGGAATTGTGAGGTTCTTTGGAGTTAAGTGCTACAAGTGCTGTAGGCAGGGCAGGAGGAGGAATACCTGCTTTATACCGCAGGAGTTTCTGATCACGATCTCCAGAAATGAGACAGAATAGGAACGTTTTGTAACACATTTAAAGTTATAAAACAATCAAAATGCACAGATGCATAGATACATGTCTTTGACACACAAAAATATATTTTTCTTTTACAATATGAAGCTAACATGTAAAGTAAGTTTTATTTACTTGAGGTAATTGTCTCCAAGACTTACCACCTCCATCTGCTAATATTAGGCCTACTCCTGGAAGCTTCTAGCCTCCATAACAATCTAGGCCTAGAATGCTTTCAGCTTCTGAGACTTACTGCTGAATAGGCTCACCCTTTCTAGTTCTTTCTGCATTCTTGCTGACCAGTTCAACTCAGCTGTTCTGGCTCAGACTCCTCTCCCAGCTGACTTACTCAACCTGGTTTCTCTTGGCTTCTCAGCTCCTGGTCAGATTCCTCTGCTTGGCCTCAAACTAACTCAAGCAATCTGTTCCAATCTTCTGGCTTCTCATTCTCTGGCTCATTCTGTCTTCACCTGTGTCTGGCTTGTTCTCTCTTCAACCCATCTCTGTAAAACTCCCAGTAAAACTGCCACTGAATTCCACGAAATGTACTACCATGAACCCATCTCTCCTGTCAACTCACAGACTTAACCAAACAGACTGAACAGCACTGACTAGAACTCAGAGATCTGCAAGTGTCAGTCTCCTGAGTGCTGGGATTAAAGGTGTGTACCATGAACCTGGACCTAAGCTTTTCCTTACCTAATGAGAACATTCTAGTTACCTTACTGGGTTGAATATTACACTGTCTCACTGGGAAGGTCTAACAGTGATTCCACTAGAGAGAATGGTACAGAGACTCCATTTAGATGGATGTCACAGGTGCCTATCTGGGGATGACATCACAGCGACCCTTCTTGGGAGGATATCCTGGTGACATCATTGGAAAGGATGACATAATAATGCCACCAGGCAGGACCTTACAGTGCCCCCATTGGGAAGTACTTCCCAGTGACCCCACTGGGGAGGACATTAACCCACAAGGAAGGATGTTACAGTGACTCCACTGAGGAGAAGGTTTCACTGACCTCACTGGGGAATCTATTGCAGTGAGCACTGTTGAGGATGTTACCCCATTGTGACCACATTGTGGAGGACCTCACAGTGACACTACTTCAGAGGATAGTATGGTAAGCCCATTGGGGAGTATGTTAGGGGGACCCCACTGGGGAGAACATCAGAGTGGACTTACTGTGTGCCTGTTATAGAACCCCCCTGTAGATTACAGAAAACTGAACCTACTGGTGAGGACATCCCAGTGACCCCACTGGATATGAGGTAAAGTAACCACATTTCGGAGGACTTTACAGTGACCTCACTGGAGAGCACATACGACAGTGACGCCATTAGGATGGGCATTAAAGCGACACCAGTAATGAGGATTTTCCAGACGTCACTGGAGTGGATGTTACAGTTACTGGGGAAGATGTTACAGTGACTCCACCAGGGGATACTGCATTTACCCTGTGGAGAGGAGGTAAAGGATAGCCAACTGGGAAGGAATTTACAGTGACCTCACTGAGGAGGACATTCTAGTGATCCCATTGTGGAGGATGGTAAAGTGACTCCACTAGGGAGGGCTTTACAGTGACCTCACTGGTTGGACAATAGAGTGACCATGCTGGGATGACATTACAGTGACCCCACTGGTGAGAACACTAGCTACACCACAGGAAAGGACATTACAGTGACCCCATTGGGGTGGAAATTAAATTGACCTCACTAGAGCAGATGTTACAGTGACTCCACTGTGGAGTGCATTACAGTGACCCTGCTGGGAAGGACATTAATGTGACCCTACTAGAGAAGAGGTTACAGTGAACCCAGTGAGGAATGACCCCTCTGGAGTAGAAAGTTCCAGTAACACCACTGTGGAGGAAGAAGGTACAGGGTTTCACTGGGTAGAACTTTGCAGTGACCACACGTGGGAGGGCATTTCAGTGACCCCGCTAGAGAAGATGTTACAGTGACCTCACTGGGGAGGAACTAAGAGTGACCCTACTGGAGAGAATGCTACAGTTATAACTTGGGGATGACTTTACAGTGACCCCACTGGGGATGACACCAAGGAGAGCCCAAGAGAAAGCACATCATGGTGACCTCACCGGAAAGGACTCACAGTGACCCTACTGAGGAGGACATTACACTGACTACACTGGAAACAATGTTACATTGACCCCAAACTTAAAATGCTCAGAGATCCTCTTGTCTCAGTTTCCTGAGTGCTGGGGATACACGTATGGGATCTCATTCCTGGCCTGGTCTGATTAATTTTTTTTTCTTTGGATATACTCTCTTATGTATTTTATGCTTGTCCTGCCCTTGCTCTATAACCAATGACAACCCTGCTCCGCCTCCACTACCTAAGTGTTTAAATTACAGGCATGTACCTATACTCTGTTTATTACAATTTATTCACTTTGTATCCCGGCTGTAACCCTCCCTCTCCTCTTCTCCCAGTCATAGAAGCTTTGCTCGTAATAGCTAGAATCTGGAAACAACCCAGATGTCTCTCAACTGAGGAATGGATACAGAAATTGTGGTACATTTACACAATGGAATACTACTCAGTAATAAAAACAAGGAAATCATGAAATATGCAGGCAAATGGATGGAACTAGAAAAGATCATCCTGAGTAAGGTAACCCAGAGGCAGAAAGACACACATGGTATATACTCACGTATAAGTGGTTATTAGCCATATAACGTAGGATAAACAGACTAAAATCTATAGCCCTAAAGTAGCTAAACAACAAGGAGGACCCTAGGGAAGACAGTAAAACCTTATTCAGAAGGGCAAACAGAATAGACATCGGAAGTAGGAGAAGACAGGGAACAGGACAGGAGCCTTCCACAGGGGACTTCTGAAAAACTAGTATCAAAGGAGAATGCTGAGATTTATAGCCAAACTTTGGGCAGAGGGCAAAGAACTTTATGGGAGAAGGGGAGATATAGAAAGACCTGAAGGGACAGGAGCTCCAAAGGAGACCAACAGAGCCTAAAAACCTGGGTCCATGGGGGCCTGCAGAGACTGACACTCCAACCAAGGACCATGCATGAAGAGAACCTAGGCCCCCTGCTCAGATTCCCCATGCTCTGTTTCCAAGTAGGTTCCCTAGTAAGGGTGGCTCAGGGCTGTCTCTGATGTGAACTCAGTGGCTGACTCTTTGATCACCTCTCCTTGTGGGGTGCAGACTTGCCAGGCCATAGAGGAAGACTGAGAGACCAAAACAATTAAAAATGAAGTTTTGGGGGTACTGAACTCAAGCATTTAAGACATAACTGGCCAAGCTGGCTTTGCTGTTTCTAGACATCCAGCCAGATGCAGGAAAGAACTGACCTTGAGGCATTCCTGCCCACTCATTAACTAGCCCAGTGGCCTTGCCCTTGGAAATAGCACTGACAGACATAATCACCTCTCTTCCTTAGCCTATCAGTTCAGGACAGGATGTTCCAACTGAAAACCAATAGAAGCCTGCCAGGCTAGAATCCCCTGCTTTGGGTGCTCTGGGAGGGACTGGGACCTATAAATCACCCACAATCCAGAGGCAAGCCAAAGTTGGGATGTAACCAATGTGCTTGCTATAAGGAAGAAGGGCACTGGGCAAAGGAAAGTCCCAAGAAAAGGGGAGCTAAAAAGATATTCCCCCTGGGGGCAGATGATATTGAGGACTATGAGGATGGGCTTTGGACTCCCTCCCCGAACCTAGGGTAACCCTAAAAGTGGAGGGAAAGCCAATGGATTTCCTGGTTTGTCCTGGAGTCCAACATTAAGTTTGTTGCAACCAAAGGATCTCCCATCCAATAAAATGGATACAAGGGGTACTGAAATGAAACATGGACTACCCAAAGAACAGTGGGCTTAGGAATGGGTACCAGATTGCCCCTACTCACTGCTGGGGAGACATCTTTTGACTAAGCTGGGAGCCCAAAGACATTTCTCTTCAGATGGTGTGAAAGTCCTTGCCCACCAGGGGGCCCCAGTGCATGTCCTCACCACCACACTGGCTGACAAATATAAGCTCTTTAATACAATGATAAAGCCAGACACCATCATAGAGGTCTGACTAAAAAAAATTCTCCCAGGTTTGGGCAGAAACAGGAGGTATGGAAATGGCTTAGCACAGACCACCCGTTTTCAATGAGCTGAAGCCTGGCACAAATCTAGCCAAAGTCCGGCAGTACCCAATGCCTCTAGAAGTTAAGGGCATCACCCCTCACATCCATTGGTTACTAGAGCTGGGAGTTCTCAGGCAATGTCAGTCAGCCTGGAATATGCCCCTTGCTGCTGATTAAGAAGCCGAACTTCAATAACTACCTGCCAGTTCAGGACCTCAGAGAGGTTAATAAACAGGTGATGGACATTCATCCTACTGTGTCTAACCCATATACTCTCCTGTGTGCATTGCCCCCAGAGCACACAGTTCTAGATTTAAAGGATGCCCTTTTCAGTCTGCCTCTAGCACCAAAGAGCCAAGAATATTTTGCATTTGAATGACATGATCTGGACTTTGGAATAAATGGACAATTGCCATGGACCAGACTCCCTCAAGGATTCAAGAACTCTCCAACAATCTTTGATGAGGCTTTATACGAGGACTTGGGTGAGTACTGAGAGCAGAACCCCCAATTTACTCTCTTGCAGTATGTGGATGACTGTTGATAGCCGCTGCTGACAAGGAGTCTTGCTTACAAGGAACAAAGGACTTGACACTCTAAGAGAACCTGGCCATTGAGCCTCGGCTAAGAAGGCCCAAATATGCAGGTCAGAAGTGCAATTACTGGGCTACGTCTTAAAGGAAGGTAATCAGAAGCCCAAAAGGAAACAGTCATCAAGATCCCAACCTCCATGATTCGGAAACAGGTACAGGAATTCTTGAGGTCGCCTGGGTTCTGTAGGCTCTGGATGCTAAATTCACAGAGCTTGCTAAGCCGCTTTATGATGCCACCAGAAAACAGTCAGGTGACTTCTCATGGAAAGCCAAGCATCAGCAGGCCTTTGAAGCCAAGAAAAGAGGCAATGCTTTCAGCCCCAGCACTCGGGTTGCCTAAGGTCACCAAACCATTCCAACTGTTTATAGATGAGAAAAAAGGAATAGCAAAAGGGGTTGTCACTCCAACCGACACTCGGACCATGGAGGAGACCAATAGCCTACCTATCTGAAAAGCTAGACTCAGTGGCAGCTGGATGGTCCCCATGCCTCCATATCATTGCTGCTGCGGTAGGATTACTGGTCAAGGACGCTAACAAATTGACACTAGGGCAGGACTTGATTATAACCACCCCTCACGCCATTGAGGGAGTGCCAAAACAACCCCCAGATCGGTGGCTGAGCAACGTTCACCTGACCCATTACCAACCACTGCTTCTGAGTCCTCCTAGAGGCACTTTTCTGGTGTTGACTTCATTGAATCCTGCCACTCTGCTGCCAGACCCAGACCTGCTCATGACACCTAGAGTTAGTATACATATCCAGGGTCTTAACCTTGAGCCTGGCCAAGAGACACACCAGCGAGACCCACACCAGCTTATGAATTTAACATGGCCGCTAATCAGCGTGACCACTGGTGATGTCATCTCAACCAATTCTCACACAGGTCCTGGACGTACATGCTGGCCTCAGCCCCATTTTGGCTTCTGTGACATGGCCACAGAAATAAAAATTGGGATGTGCTGGTTCCCCTGGTATGCCTGAATGCCAGTAGAGGCTTGTTCCCCCTGGGCCTAAGTTGAGACAGGATATTGGGCATTTGAGGGCAAGAAGCAGGGACAGGCAGTATTATGTTTGCCCTGGGGGCTATAGGAACTGGGCACAGAACCATAAGTGTGGAGGAATGAAGACTTCTGTGCAGCCTGGGGGTGCAAGTCGACAGACTGAATAAACTGGAAACCGAAGCCACATCTAACTTGATCCAATGATCACTAACCGCATATATGTATAGTATTGCAGGCATAATATTTATGGCTCTGGTCTATGTAATCATTATATCTGCAACCCCTTAAGACTGAGGTTTACGGACAGAAAGCAGAAGATTTCCTAATTGGGAAAAAGGTCACTGCCATCACCCTAAAAATGTTACTAGGGCTGGGACTAGCACGTGCAGGGACTGGAATCTCTGCATTAGTGACTCAGAGCCATAGCTATAACAACCTCAGAAAAGCCATAGATGCAGATATTCAGAATTTGGAAAAATTCACCTTTCACTTGCAGGAGTCACTGACTTCACTGGCATAAGTAGTGTTACAGACTAGGAGAGGCCTAGATTTATTATTCATCCAGCAAGGAGGACTCTGTCTAGCCCTCAAAGAAGAATGTTGGTTTTACATTGACCACTCTGGAATAGTCAGAGTCCTTGGCAAAGGTTCGAGAAAACCTGGCTCAACATGAAAGAGAGTACAAAGCAAACCAAAGCTGGTTGGAATCTTGGCTTAGTGCTTCCCCTTGGTTTACTACTTTGTTATCTACTTTAATAGGACCCTTCCTGATATTGTTGCTTATGTTTACCCTCAGCCCCTGCATATTTAATAGATTGATTGCCTTTATTAGACAAAGATTGGGAGCAATCTAGCTAATGGTCATGAGGACTCAATATCAAACCCTCTATCCAATCACTGAGGTAAGAGAATCTATGTTTCAGGAAGTCCCATGATTGAATCTTTGAGAAACCTGTCAGAGTGGCGAATGAGAGACCAAAAAAAATTAAAAATTAAGTTTTGGGGGTACTGAGCTAAAGTGTTTAAGACATAACTGGCCAAGCTGGCCTTGCTGCTTCTAGACATCTGGCCAGATGCAGGGAAGAAGTGAACTTGAGACATTCCTGTCTGCTCATTAGAGGCACCTTACCAGGAAACTGCCCCAGGTGGCCTTGCCCTTCAAAATAGCACTGATAGACATAATTGCCCATCTTCCTTAGCAATAACTATCAGTCCAGGATGTTCCAACTGAAATCCAAGGCCAGCCCAAGGCCAGCTGTTTTTCTCCCAAGAGGCAAAAAAAAAAAAAAGAAAAAGAAAAAAAGAAAACCAGAACCGTTTATGAAATGTAGCCTCCTGTTTTCATATGTTAACCAACAGAAGCTTGCCAGGCTAGAATCCCCTGCTTTGGGTGCTCTGGGAGGGACTGGGACCTATAAATCATCCACAATCCAGAGCTCAGAGCTCTCTGCCAGATACCAGTGCCTTGCAGCTCGAGCTGAAAATAAAGATCCTTGTGTGTTTTACAACGGACTCAACCCCTGGTGGTCTTTTGGGGGTCTTGCGAATCCGGCATAACAAGTTGATGCAGCCAACCCTGATGAGACCTGATATACTCAGTTTTAAATGATGCTGAGGAACAAATCCAGGACCTGTGCATTGTACTCTGTCAACTGAGTATCTTCCTTGTGCCCTGTATATATGAACTAATACATCACTGCTACTCCATAAATATGCACAACTAATAATTAACAAAAACGGCCAAGCATGATGGCACATGCATTTAAATCTAGTACTCTGGAGACAGGCAGGTAGATATCTCAGTTACAGGCTTGACACAGCTACATAGTGAGATCCTATCTCCAAAAAATTAACAAAATAAGATAAATAAATTAATAAGATAAAATTGAGTATCTTGAAAAGAGTTTTTCTGGGGCTCAAAATGAAACCTGTTAGACTAGAGACAAGTTCAGTGGTTAATATAAGAGTGTTTATGTTTCTTCAGGGAGTATGAATTTGGATCTCAAAACATACACCAGGCAGTTAACTATAGCTCCAGGGGATCTGATGTCCTCTGCTGGACACTGAGGCCATCTGCACATGTGTGCATACTAACAAACAGCCACATACACATAAAATTAAAATAAATTTTAAAAAATGGGAGCTGATGACAAAAGGTATATTTGTTGTTTTTCCCCTTAACAACTCTATTTTGTTTTTAAATTTAAAATATTTAATTGAAATAGAACTACATCATGTTCCCCCTCCTGTCCTTCTTGTGCACCAGCTCTCAAGTTGACAGCCTTTCCTTTATATATATGTTTGTATATATGTATATGTTGATATACATTCATGTGCAAATATATATATACACAAAATATGTACATATACACTCACAATCTGCTGTGTCAGTTTTTGTCATTTGAGTGCATTTGGTTTCTAAGCTATCCACTCATCACTGGACAACCAATAAGCATGTTTTGAATCATAAGTCTACATAAATCAACAATACATAGGAACGGACTCTGAAAATAAGACAGAAAAGAATAACAGTGAATGTACTCACACTTACCTGTCTCCTTCTACTCCAAGCAAGAGAGTTTGGGTTGAAAATGATAGTTTCCTCAGTGTAGAACAGTGTCTCAGACAGTTCATTGTTTGCATTAAGAAGGTTTCATCCTCCACCTCAAACAGACAATAAAGTAACTTCATGTCATCTATTTGTTCTTGATATCATTGTCACTTATGGTTTACAAGCACTAAGAAGACTGATGGCTAAAAAAATGTCTCTAGCTTTTCTTGTCCTGATTCGTGCAAAAGGCCAAAGATGAAACAGCCCCCAAACAGCCCCTGTATTATGATTTTTTTTAAGAAATAGAAACGTGAGTATTTTTATACATTTAATGTCCTGACTAGGGTGGTCTACATAGCTCTTTAGCAGATAAAAGATGGCGGCACACATCTCATGGACAGATGGATAGAGGAATATATAAGAATTTTCAGATTCCCTGCTCTGTATAAGTATCCTCATGTCTAGCAGTGTGGAGATGTCAGAGTTGATGATCCCATCCTGAGAGCCTCCTCACTAAAGATAAATGTGTCAGCCCACATGCCCTTGGTAGTCAGCGAGCACAAGCCCTGCAGCTAGTCTTGCCTTTTCTTACTTGGATGATGGGCATTTGGGGGAATGAACAAATTGAAGATATGAGTGGTATACAGGAAGGTGGTACATCAGCAGATGGCAATGGATTCGTTTCCCTTTTCTCTTTCTTTTTTTAGACAAGTAGCCACCATCCAGCAGAGCAGAGGGAGCTGACAAAGAGTGAACAGATGTTCATTTTTTCTCACCAAACTGAAGGCTTCCTGGGCTCTGTTCCTATCTTAGAACAAGCTGTGAAAATACATCTTAATATTGTTCTCTCTATAACCAGTCATTGTTTCCAAATTTGTGCACTCAATCCTGCCCTCCCTTTTCTCCAAAGCCTCTGGTGTAGCTGAGATGAGGGCAGAGGATTTGGGGAGTAGCTTCCGCCTGAGCAAACTGCTCAGCAGTATATTCACTGGCCGCTCCTCCATCCAATTATCACAGAGCTCCAGTTCCCATTCCCAAATCACATTTCATCTCTTCCAAACTTAATGATACACAAGAGTTTCCCAGGTTGGGATGATATCTCCACAGTGGGAGCTGAGGGATTGGGCCACTCTCAGGAGATCAGTTCAGCCAGACTTGCTGTCTTCCACTTATTCACATCTTGACAACAGAAGTAGAAGATGTAGGAGAATTTGTTCTGAAACTCCAGGTCTTCTGACCAGGTCAGTATCAATTTTGTCAACATTAGTGTCTTGCCAATTTCTGCTACTCCACACAAGAACACCATCTGTGGTTTCCTTCCAGTTGCCTTTGATACAAGAAGGTCCTCAAAATAAGTGCAGTCTTCCTCCTAGACCCCATAAACATGCTCTAAAAGAGGCGTTTTCCGTTGCAGCCAGCCTAAATCCACTGTGCTGCCATTTCCCTCTAGAGTTAAGTCTCAAGTTTAATTGTGAGTGGAAAATTACTGATGTTCTGGGCAGAAGTTTAACGATCTAGGTTAGAAAGATGATACCCTCATATATTTGACCACACAGACTAGAACTAATATGTCCACATGAAGCTGCCTCTTTCCTCCAGGAGAATAATGCTCCATGACACCTGCTGATTCTGTGGTAGATAAGCACGAAGAATAGCTATCTAAACTGTGCCACGATCCTCACTCACAGTAAAGAAGCTTTGACAAACTCACCAGCAATCTCTCTGGCTGCCTTCTCACTGAGATCCTTCCTATTGATCTTATGGAAGATTTGGAAGGCCATATCTCAGGCTTGCTTCTCCTCATAATGTTTCACCAGTTAAGCTGGCAAGGTCTTCTCAAGATGCCTCCTTCACTTCAGTCCAGGAAATCTGTTTCAGCACCAACTGCAGAATCTCCTGTTTGAGAATCTCCTTAAACTTTATAAATTCCTTCATGTTTAGCTCTTCCAAGTACCACATAAAGCTAAACTCAGAAAAGAAAGATGCCATCCTGTCTGAAGGAAGATAGACGTGTCTTCAGAGAAATGAGTATCAAAAATATCAGACAGGATCTGTGAAAAAATCAGGAAGGCATGTGAGTTATTTTTTAAAATGGGGTCAAAGGGCTGGTGAGATGGTTGAGCTGGTAAATTGTTTGCTGTGCAAATGTGAAAATGTAAGTTGGATCCTCAACATTCATGTAAGAAGCAAGGTGTGCAGCCATAAAATCATCAACCTATAGTATTTCCTATCTGTATGATATGCTGAGGATAATGGCGGTGCAGAACTTGTAAGAGTAGTCAACCAATGACTGGTCCAATTTGAGGCCCATGCCACGAAAGGGAGCCCATGCCTGACACTGCGTGGAAGCCAGGAACAAGAAGCTGGTCAGCCTAGAGACTCAGGATAGAACCAAATACAACTGCCAAACAAAACAAAAGTCAATGACATGATTCTTAATGATACGCTGATATACTCATAGACTGGCACCTAGCCCAACCGTCATCAGTGAGGTATTGTCCAGGAACTGAGAGGAGCAGATGCAGAGACCACAGCCAAACACTAGGTGAAGCTAGGGGAGCTCTGCAGAAGGGGAGAAAGGATTGTAGAAGCCAGAGGGGTCAAGGATACGATGAGAACACAGCCCACAGAATCAACTAAGCAGGGCTCATAGGAGCTCACAGAGACTGACTAGACAAGCACAGAGCCTGCATGGATCTGAGCTAGGTCTTCTACATATATGTTATGGTTGTGTAGCTCGGCATACCTGTGGGACCCCTAGTTGTGGAACTGGGGGTGGGGGCTTTCTCTGACTCTTTTGCCTGTGCTTGGGATTCTTTTCTCCTACTGGGTTGCCTTGGACAGCCTTGATATGATGGTTTGTGCCTAGTCTTATTGTAATTTGTTATGCTGTGTTTGGTTGATGTCCTTGGAAGGCCTGCTCTCTCTCTCTCTCTTTTTTAATAGAAATGAAAAATGAGTGGATCTAAAGGTATGGGGAGCTGTGTGTGAGGGGGCCTTGGTAGAGTAGAGGTAGGGAAAACTGTGATCAGGATATGATGCATGTAAAGAAAAAATAAAAACAAGGGTATGATGGCACAGCCTTGCAATCCTAACACTGGGAAGGCAGATACAAGAGGATCTCTGGGGTCTGCTGGACAGCTTGGATAGTCATATTTAGTGAGCTGCAGGTATACTGAGAGTTCCTGTCCCCAAAATAAGATAGAGAGTAATTGAGGAAGACACTTGATGTCAATATCTGGCTTCCCCACAAGCACTCCCCTCCCCATCTCCACACATACATTTTGTCACTAACTTATTGCATAATACACTGTGCTTTGCAGAAGATAAATAAAGGCAACCTGGGCTCACTTTAGCTCTCATCCCATTGAAAGGCCCATTTAAACAGTAAATAACACAGTGGTTCTTAATGCTTCTAACACTGCGACCCTTGAATACACTTCCTCACATTTTGGTGACCTCCAACCGTAAAGTTATTTTCATTGCTTCTTCATAACTGTGATTTTGCTACTTTATGAATAGTAATGTAGTAATCTTAGGCTATCTTTGTGAAATGGGAGGGGGTTTCACAACCCACAGGTTGAGTACACTATAACAACACTTGGAAACCAACAAAGTAAGATTTAGTGCTGTAAAGCCTTGCTGATGGGTCTGGAGTGATGTCACAGCAGTTAAAAGCATTCCGTACTGTTGCAGAGGACACAGGTTTGGATCCCAGTACCCACACAGGGGCCCGTACAGTTGCCTATAACTTTAGCTCCAATACATCAGACACCCTTTTATAAACTCTGCAGGCATGGCACACATGTGGTGCACCTACATACACTCAGGCAAATGCATACACATAAACAAATCTTGAGAGAATGACTGATACTTCTAACTCTGGTGATACCAGGTGCAATGCTAATAAATATGGAACAATATTTATGATATTATTATGGTAACAGTATTATAACACACAATATACTTCTGGTATAAACCGGCTGTAAATATTAACAGGTAGCTGAGTCCGGTGGCACAGGCCTGGAATTCCAGCTACTTCAGAGACTAAGTCAGGAGGATTACAACATAGTGAGTCAAGGCAACCCAAAAACTTAGTGAAACTCTATCTCAAAGAAAAACAGGGGTTAGAGAAATGGCTCAGTGCTTAATAGCACTAGATGCTCTTCCAGAGAACCTGGGTTCATATGCCATGGTGGCTTATGATGGTGGTGAGGATGCAGCTCTGGGGTTAAGAATACCTGATAATCTTGTAGAAGACCCAATTTGGTTACCAGAGCCCATATCAGATGGCTCCCAAACACCTGTAATTCTAGTTGAAGGACACCTGACACTGGTGTTCTTCTGGTCTCCCTGGGCACCAGGCATGAATGTGGTGTACCGACCACATACTCATTTACATAATAAATAAATAAATTTTGAAGTATAATAAAAAGAGGGCTAATTTATGGATCAGGAGTAGAGTGCTTATGCAGTATGTGCGCTGTACTAGATCCAGTCAAGTACTGCAATAAACAAAAAATTAGATGTGCCAAAACCATCCAAAGGAAGGGGTAACATAATTATAATGTCCAAGAATTTTAACTCTAAGACAAAAATACAGAAAGGAGGACCCTCACCAGATAATACCAGATGCAGAAATATAGACTCATCCAGAAAACATAAGAAGTTAACCTATATTTACTTAGCACATCTATAATCTAAAACAGAGACTTTTCTTTATGTAGTGGAACCATACACAGTGTCTTTTTGGCAAATGGTACTAGAACAACAAAGTCTACATGCAAAATAAAATGAACTGGCCCCAGAGGAATGGAACCTGAAGTTGTCTTCTGGTCCCCTACATACACCTGTGCACACACATGCATTCACTCATGAAAAGATGCTCAACATTATTCATCACTACATAAAATAGAAATGAAACAATGAGATAGCCTCATATACCTCATAAGGAAATAAGGACTGTGGATGTAGCTCAGTTTGTAGAGTGCTGGCCTAGCAAGCAGGCAGCTTTGGTTTCATTCTAGCATCACATCCACATGAATGAATGAATGAATGAATGAATGAGCCTACCCTTGGGTGGTCTTAGGATTCAGATCTGCGTACACAGTCAAAAGAGAAAATCAACTCTTGTAGGCAGGCCTCTCAACCCCACAGATAGTCCATGGCATTTGTGTACCCCTATGTATATACTCACATACAAATTAGTTAATGTAAAAAGAATTAAAATTACCCTTGTATGTTTAATTTCTAATAGTTTCAATCCCTGTTTGAGATGCAACTTCAGTGTAAGTTGAGAAATCCATGTATCTGGATAGACCACTACTGGGTCCTTGGAAACAACTGATAAATCATCAATCTACCATAATGAGAAGCCCAAGGGGCCAAAGTAACCCACATAGCCTCTTCACAGGAAAAGTAAGAAACTGAGGCACAGAAAAATTGGGAAAGAATTCCATAGGGCTGTTAGGCATGTAGATGGCAGATATTTCTCTGTCAGACAGTCTGAAGCAGGACAGGGAGAGAGGGCCTTGCTGAGAAAAGATGCTATGCTCCAGAGACCTGGTCTGCTACTTTGACTGCTGAAAAAGACTGACATCAGACTCACTGACAAGGACCTAATGGCACACTGACATGGCAATGTCAAAGGACAGCTTGTCTGAGAGAATAAATGAGCTGTCACTTAGGGCCAGGTGATGTCTTCCCGAAGATATCCCCATCCAGAGGTAAACACTGGCTAAAACAGAGGTACTTACCCTGTGAGTAGCCACCCCTTGGAGATCAAGTGAGCCTTTCATAGGGGTTCACTATCAGATGTTTACACTATGATTCATAAAAGTAGCAAAATTATAGCCATGCAGTAACAACAAAATAATGTTATGGTTGGGGGATTACTAAAACATAAGGAACTGTATTAAAGGGTAACAGCATTAGGAAGGTTTCGGACCATGGGGGTAAAAGAACATATAATTTTTCTTGTCTTAAAAGATAAACCTCCTCAAGCCACCTCAAACCTTAGTGTGTTGAGAAAAAGCTTTTAACTTTTAACCTTATTGCAAATAACATTTTAAAGTATTTTGAAACCCTGTGTGTGTGTGTGATGTGTGTGCAGAGGCGAGAAGAAGGTGTCAGATACCTAGAGTTGGAGTTTCAGGCAGTTGGGAGACACTCACCTGGGGACCAATCATGGGTCCTATGGAAGAGCAGCAAACATTCTTTGTTTTGTTTTGTTTTGGTTTTCTTCTATCTCTCCTTTTTTTTTTTTAAGCTTTCTCTATGTAGCTGTAGTACTCAGATAGCAAGACCCCAAAAGACCACCAGGACTTGAATCTGTTGCAAAACACAGGCGGGTTTATTCAATACAAGCTGGAGCCCAGTTCACAAGATCCCTGTGGAAACAGAGATATGCAGAGTGGAGGTCTGGGGAACAGGGTTTTTAAAGGGCAAAACGGAAATCAGGGAATTTCCAAACCTTGGTCTATTGGTGCCAAGGCCATAATGGTCCTGGACTAGCCATCTGGAGGGTATCTGCTCATGAGCAGTATCTGGAATGTCCTGTTACATACTGATTAGGGTGCTGTTAGGGAGCTGGGATGATTAGTGCATCTTGTGGTTTTTCTTAGTAGCGGGGCTATGTGACCTTGGTCACCAGCTAGGGGCTGTCTGGGTAAGTTGCCAGGCAACGTTATCTCTCAAGCTCAATGAGCAAGCCTGATTACTTTCTATAGCAGGGTGGGTCTGTCTCCACTTGCCTGCTCGCTCCTTTGTTTAAACTTGTATCCAGGATTTCAGTCATGTTGCCCCAAGTTTCAAATTTTAAATTTTGGACCTCTCATAGCCTTGACTGTCCTGGATTGGCTTTGTAAACCAGGCTGGCCTCCAACTCACAGAGATCTGCCTGCCTCTGCCTCTGCCTCAGAAGTATTGAGATTAAAGGTATGCGACACCGCTGCCTGGCCACGTTCCTATTTTTAACAAATCCAACTTGGCTTCACATCCAGCTTGCTCTGAAATTAGTTTCTTCATTGAAGCCACAAATCTTGGTTTTGCCTGGATGGGGGTCTCTGACAAGAATTCCCAATGCAGCTTCCAGTGAGATGTGCAGCTGTTCTCTTATCATTAGTGATGACCCAATTGGGTCGGACACAGAGATAAATCAGAATCTAGACCAGCCTTCTGCTCAGGCCACCACACCTGCAGCAGCCCCTCCTCTCTCATGCTCACTGTAAGACATAAATTGTTATGGTCCATGTTCAGTGTGGTGTGACCTCAGAGATCATCATAAAAATCACAGACTGAAACCAGGAGGCTCTAGCTTCCCCCTCTTCTAACTGGTGGCTGGCACTTTGCAGAATCACAAAGTTACAGTCTTCCCTGTGATTAAAACTGCCCACAGAAAAGGGGATAGTCTCAACCATGAATATTCCTTAGATGGGGCTTTGCTTCCTGAAATAATGTGATGGCGAACTTGGGGAAGAATTTAAATGCCAGAATGTGGGAAGCAGAACTGTGAAAAGCTGTCTCCTGGACATGATGCAGCTGTGACACACACAAGTTCACAGTGGCAGTGACTGCCTGAACAAGATGAAGCCCATGAACATTCTAGAATGGATGGAAGAGGGAATAAGTGATAAGGCCCTACTACTAACTAAGGAGGTATTGGTACTGATAGTGTCTGAGAATCATTCTTCCTTGGGGAGGGGTGACCACTGATATGTTGCCAGTGTACACGTGAGTTGTAAGGGTAAAAATTCTGAGAAGTGCAAACAGTCCCTAACCGCCCCCTAGTCACCATACCTGGACACAGCCAATCACTGACTGCCCCGTTAGAAAAATCCCTTAGCCCAAGAGCCCCTCCTGTTGTGCAGTTTTTGCCTTTATAAACTTTTTGATTCTGTAGCTCAGGGCTCTGTACCACCCCCATGCATGGGAGCTGTGTGCAGAGCCCCGGCATGCAGGCTACTAGTAAACACCTCTTGCTGTTTGCAACAAGCCTTGTCTTTGTGTGTTATTGGGGTCTGGTGTCTATCCCGAGGAACGGAGGGTCTCCCTACCTCAGGAGTCCAACATTTGGGGTCTTGTCCAGGATGAGCACAGACCCCTGACTCACAAATTCGACTTTGGAGGTGAGAAAAGGCGCCAAATGTTTGTCTCTGTGCTGTCAGTTTTGTCTGTTTCAATGTGCTTTCGGTTTGCACGCTTTTGGTTTGCAACTGCTTGGGTGACTTGCTAAAGACTCCAGCGGTGGTCAGCAGAGGGCCACAGGTTGTGACCCTGGAGGATGCTCCAGAGGGTCAGGGGGGCCGAGGATAATCGGATGCCTCCTATCTGGTGGACCTGGATGGAGTCCAGTTCTATAAAAATGTCTAGTTCTGACTTTGGAGCTCTGTGCTGTAATCTGCCAGGGACTGCTGCTGGGCTCAAGGGAGGCCAGCATGGGGAAGTCCCACACACGGCGGGAATGCTTTTGAGTAGCTGGAGAGATGCATGGATCGGGCTGGCTGCACAGGAGTCATCAGGCAGAGCTGCCTGGATTCTCCCCTCTGCTGCTTCCCGAGCAAGAGAGACTTGGAGCAGAACCAACTAGAGCTCACTCCCCCTCCTCCATCCAGGGAGTGTAAGTTAATTGCTGCTCCGAAGACCATGCAGTGATAAAAGAAGGTAACTACACTCGTTATATATATATATATTTGTGCCTATGTGTTTATAACGTCTATAAATGCATATGTTTAAAGTAACAACAATATAGGTTTCCACGTGGTATGTAATATGCCTCACCACCATCTTGAGATTGCCACGTAGAATGTAATGTGACCACCATCTTGAGATTGCCACGTGGGTAATGCGATCACCATTTTGAGATTCCTGTGTGGTACGTAATGAGTCCACCATCTTGGGATAGCCACATGGAGTGGTTAAAAAATTACAGATGAGTCTCAGTTTAAATTGGTATTGGTTTTACAGATTGGATTGTTTACACTGGTAAATTCTGGTTTTAAAATCTAGTTTTGCCTTTTAAAATTTCACTTCTAGTTTTGGTTATATGGTTTGAGCTAATTTAAAAAATTGCAGTTTTTACGGTGTATCTTGTAAAGAGCTGTTTGATTGTTAAGCTGCTTTGTTTATCGAAAAACTTGTTTCTACCTTGGTCTGCACCTTGAGACAGAGAAAAAAAAAA
>CM053755.1:52375380-52396255 GCA_028658305.1 Pachyuromys duprasi | reverse complement strand
AAAACTTGTTCCAAGTTACTTAGAGTTTGTTTATGTGACCTTAGACCATATCTGCTACAGGAAAGATTTTGATGGGAGTTTTTATGTTGTTTAAAAAGCAAGAGAGAGAGCAAGAAATATTTTCTAAAGTAAAAATGTCTGGTTAAGCCAGAAAAACGAAGCTAGAAACCTAAAGGTATATAGAATGTTGCAGAAGGTTAGTGCATGTATGTATAAGGAGCCAGAGAGTTCCGCTGTGTTGTGAGAGCTAACAGTGCCATCAGTAACTACATAGTGGCCAGGCGTCATGCTGGTTTAGAGATAAGAAAATAAAGCCATAAGTTTTGCCAACATCTTTGTTTAGGTCTATCAGTTATGTTCAGTCCTCTGATTAGTGCTAAGTGCAAAGCTTTTTAATGTTCAAATTTTAATACAAGTGGTAAGATCAGCAAGATTTACTAGCCTCTCTATAAATTGTAGAAGGTTTGCTTTGATTTTAGTTCAGAAAGAGCAGATTTAAAGTTATATTAATAACTGCAGTTGGTTAAAATGTTAAGATTTACCTAGTCTCTTTGTTTAGGTTTTTTTTTTTTTAAGGTTAAGCCTAAAATGGGTAACTATAAAGCTTGCCTATGTAGATCTACTTAAAATATAGTTCTAAAACATACATCTAAAAATATGCCAAAATTAAAGATTATAACATTCTGTTTTATAGGACAGTTTAGAGCAAATAACAAAGGTAGACATGCTGGCCCTCAGGCTTGTCAGAGATCTGATAAATATGGCATTTTAACACGTGTAAGCTTATTGCCACAGAGAGTTCCAAAATCCTGGCAGTACCTCCCCAAGGTCTCCGAGAAGATTTGGGTACAATGACAGATGACTGCAATCTGGATTGTGGTATGCTAACCACTGGGCAATACTGCCTTAACTGGCCCACTGCTAGGACCCAGCCTAACCTGTGGACAAAGCCTTGGACACCTGGAGAGCCATTGTTTCACCTTGCGAGAGGCAAGGTGGGATCGATCTCTCATGTCCCTCTTTCCACAGAATCAGTCTCTCATCTGTGCCTGGCTAGAGCACCTCTGCTCATGATGCCATGAGACCACAGGAGCCAGGGACACTGCCTAGGTGATGGACTAACTAGTCATCTCTGTCATTTTGATTGGTACATGGATTGGTATATTTATTTAGCTTATAATTTATCCTTCTCAGGTCTCTGATCACCTTGACGGCTATGCTAAGGTAATGGTAGCTTTTCAGCTAGAGAGCAGACAATTAGAGCCACTGTCAGCTCATTGGGCAGTTCATTAGCTAGTTAGAACTACTAGGTACTAGATCTCTTATTTAAAAAAACAAAACAGATTTGCCTTGCTCACAGGCTTCATGTCAGTTGCCTGTGTCTTAAGATATATAGCTAAATAAAAAAATAAAAAAGAGCTGAATAAAAGGAGCTTATATAGGGTCTGAAGATATAAAAGTCTAAGTTATAAAAATCTAGAGAGTGTTATTTAATCTAAATGTTTCAGGTTTGGTAAATGCAAAAAAAAAAAGATTAAATAGCCTAAATAAATGTTTTTAAAATATATAAATATAAGTTCTACTTACTTTGTTAAAAAGTCTGAGCATCCAGGGTCTAGTAGTAAAGCCATTAATATACTTTTGCCTAACTTTCCAGTGTGTCATGGAAATGCAAGCTAAGAGTAAATGCTAAGTGTACAAAAAGTGGCCAGCCTCCATTGGTGGCTGATAACCAACAAGGACCACAGTTAAAGTGTTAGAGTTTCAGACTGTGGACACAGTTAAGTTATATATAAAAAATATAAAACAAACAAACAAAAACAAAACTGATGCTCATTCCATTGGATATAGTTTTACTTGTTACTCTCAAAATGTTGTTATATTAGATTTGCTGATATGTTACTTTTCTGAGTTTTTAATATATATTTCCTTTTGTGTACCAAAAAAAAATTCATACGTTTCAGGCAATCAAAGGTCATGAGACCTAAATCTGGCATAGCTCAAATGGATCCCAGAGTAGTTGTTCCTGGTTTTGGGATTCCTCACTTCCCATTTAATAGATAAATCTTAACTTTTGTCTCTAGTCTAAATTTGTTTCAGATTTTCACCTGGTTGACTTTATCCCTGGATCAGGTATGGACTGCAAGTTGACAAGATCGCCCCCCCATGTCTTCAATTGGATCAACTAACCAGATGCTTGGGACTGCCCCATTGTCCAGCCTTTGACTAGCATTTCAGCCTCCCTAGCACCTGATACCAACGGTCTAATTATCAACACTGAAAAAGCTCCAGAAGATGGACCTTCAGCCCAAATCTCACCTTACAGGCTGAAATGCTAAATCAAGGGCGGGGGGGGGACCCCAAGAAAAACCTTCACCCCACAGCTGCTTCATGATTGAAGCAGTTACTAGAAGAAAGGGGGAATGTAAGGGTAAAAATTCTGAGAAGTGCAAACAGTACCTAACCGCCCCCTAGTCACCATACCTGGACACAGCCAATCACTGACTGCCCCCATTAGAAAAATCCCTTACCCCAAGATCCCCTCCTGTTTTGCCGTTTTTGCCTTTATAAACTCTGTGATTCTGTTGTTCAGGGCTCTGTACCACCCCCTTTCGTGGGAGCTGTGTGCAGAGCCCCGGCATGCAGGCTACTAGTAAACACCTCTTGCTGTTTGCAACAAGCCTTGTCTTTGTGGGTTTTTGGGGTCTGGCGTCTATCCTGAGGAACGGAGGGTCTCCCCACCTCGGGAGTCTAACAGATGTGACCCCAGTGCACATCTGGGCAACACTAAGTGGACTATACTTAGCTTGACATTTCTTTTCCTTTTTGGTGGGGGGGGGCAGGGAGAAAGTTTATTTTGCTTACACTACCACGTTGCTGTTCATCACAAAAGGAAGAAGGACAAGAATTCAAGCATGCCAGAAACCTGGAGGCAGGAGCAGATGCAGAGGCCATGGAGGGAAACTGGCTAGCTTCACATGGCTCCTTAATTTGAAATTTTATGAGCAAGTTACATATATACACTTTAAGCGAGAAGCAAGAAACGGGCTAACCAAACCAGAAGAAAGAAAATAATAACAAATGAAAATCTTAGCTGTCTCTTTTACTTTGGGCTACTTAACTCTAGTATCTGTCTTGATTATCACATTACATTCTCCTAGTGTTTGGTCTCCACAGATCAACTTTAGAATGACTAAATCTACAACAACCTCTTTTTGCCACTTTTTGAGGTACTAGGGGGTCAGGGCTTTGCTGTAATTGTTTAGCCCAGGAGCCACAATTCAACACTCCAGCCCACAGTAAAGACCAGCGTTTTATTGATATGCAAAGGCAGTCTTTGCCAATGCATTCACTTAACAGCCAAGCCAGGGAGGGGGTCTTTAAAGGATTATACACCGGAAATGGAACATCAAAGGTGTCTCTGCTCTAGGTCTTGAACTTGAATGGCTTAGACATAACTACTGGGTCTGTCCATACATACCTGCTTCTCTGTGGGTTCTCCTGACCCTCGGTCTCACACCCATGAATATAAATATATAAAGATATCTTTTCTCTCTACATTCTCATAATCCAACCCTCGTGATGCCTACGCACGTTTTTATTTTCTCTCTGCATCTGGGAGGCCTTATTAACGTTCCTTCGTGGTCTGCCTCCCAGCTAACAATCTTGCTTGTTCCCTCTACTTTGAGGTAGGAAAAAGCTGGATAAAGTCAGCGGGGCCTTCTGTGGCTCCAAACCGAGCAAGTGGAGAAGAATTCGGATTTGGACCAGAGATGATTTTCGTTTTCCTTAAAAAATAAAAAAATTAAAAAGAAGAAACAAACAAAAAAGAGAAATAGTTAAATATAAGTATATAAGAACCGCAAAGCGTCTTGTTTACCCTGCTAGAGTAAGTTCAAATAGCCATGACATAGGACGCCAAGTGGTTTTGATGGGGCAAGACACTAGGGAGCAAAGGGAGAGAAAACCACACACCATCCTCAAATAACAAAGAAAATGCCTACAAGGAAAAAGATGAAGACAAGATTCGTCGACTCTCAGCCCTGGAGCTTCCTGGTAGCTGGAACAGGGGAGAAAGTCTATGATGCCATTTGATTGGCCAGTGTGTCACTCCTCATTGGTCGAGGGGGCTGTGGCTAAAGGAAAGGATGTGATTGATGTTTGAGGTTGGGTGTGGCTCAGAGCTCTCAGGTCCTAGCTTTCTACAAAGTAGTGGGTATTTCAGTGAATCTGAGTACAGGAACGCAGACGAGCTCCAGATAAGGGTTTTCTGAGGCTTCTGACTGTATGGAACTCCCCACCTTCACCCCAGTATCTCCCAGAAGGAAGCTGAGATGGATCCCTTCATCTCTGCGTGTTATCATTTTATGTGTGCCATCCCTATCTAGCATTTAAGGAGAGCATATAAATGAGAGTAGACAGTCTCTCTCTCTTCCCCTACTACAGTTTGGCCTTAAACTCGGACTCGTCTTGCCTCAGCCTCCTGACTGCTAGAGAGGATTGCGGGTGTGTACAACACTTGTGGCTCAATTTGAAGTTCTTTCCTTTCTTTCCTTGGCTTAGGTTCCACAGTGGCAAGTGCAGTTTGAAAATATTAAGTGGGGGAGAGGACAGCAGTAGTAAGGTTTAGCTGGTTGTACTTGGCATCAGGCCTTGAGGACCTGAGTTCAGTCCCTATGACCCACTTGGAGGAAGGAGAAAACTTAACTCCTGCAAGTTGTCCTCTAATCCACTCACTTAAGCAGAATATGTAGGTGAATAAATAAGTGTAAAAAAAATAAACAAGCAAGTGGTAAATCCCGGAAATAAATAACTCATTAGTATCAAATGGCTTTTACTGTATGTAATTACTATAGCTCTTTTTATTATGTTATTATTATTATTTGTTATGCCTAAAATATACATTGAACTTCTGTGGGTGTATACATGAAAAAAGGACAAGGTTCCATCCTGAGTCTCACCCATCCACTGGCCAGCTTTGAATAGGCATAGAAGACCAATGTAAATGTATATGTATGTACACATCTATGTATAATATGTATGTTTTGTATATAAAGCATGGCTGAGTGGGTGTGGGGAACAAGCATGGTCCTCGGACATGTCAGGCAAGTGTTCCACCACAGAGCTAGAGCTATTCCTGTCTTCTGTCCTGTCTGGTTCAGTGTTGTCATTGTCATGCCATGGCCCCCCAACCAACAGAAAAAGCTGCTGCAAAGCCTCACAACCAGAGTTTGATTCCTGGGACTTATGTGTTGGAAGGAGAGAACTCTCTTGAGTTGTCTTCTGACCTCCACAGATAGACATGGACACACACGCACACACACACACACACAGAATATCATTTTAAATGATTTTTTTTCATCATGTGGTTTTTGGTGCTTTTCTTTTGGACGTCTTTATTGGGTTGTTTGTAATTTACAAAGACCTGGGAGTACCAATAGATGTTGCATCTTTTGTATTTTTCCTTTCTGCACTTACTAAGAGTACTGTCATTTTTCCAGTGTTGTGTGTGATGGGAGGAGTTATCAGTGGTACCCAGAACACTTGGCTGATTTCAACAGACTGCTAAAGGTGCAACAGGCCCTCAGTGACGGTTCCAGATGCCCAGGTAATTTCAGCCTGTTGACTCCTGGGTTAAGGACCTAGGCCAGTGGTTCTCAATCTTCCTAATGCTTTGGCTCTTTAATGCAGTTCCTAATGTTGTGGTGACCCCTAACCATAAAATTATTTTTTGTTGCTACTTCATAACTGCATTTTTGCCACTGTTATGAATTGTAATGTCAATATGTTATATGGGATATCTGGTATGCAACCCTGTGAAAAGGTCATTCAATGCCCTCAAAGGGGTCACAATTCAAAGGTTGAGAAACCTTGATCTAGGGAGTACTTATGGCTGTACCTCTTCCACCAGTGTTGGTCCTGGAAATTGAATTCAGGTCATTGGGCTTAATGGCAAGCACTTTTACTAAAGAAGCCATCTCACTGGCCCTTCCAACATTTCTGACATCACTCAGATTTACATGGAACCTTGGCAAATGACAACATAGTTTACTCCCTAATGTTGTTTATGCCATCTGAAGCTGTATGAGATTCTGTGTGAAGTTCCTCGCCTTGTGTGCCCTCCAGATCTCTTACTGTGAGGCACTTTCCTGGTGGCTCAGGAGTTCTGACCTCATCATCCATGAGAAGATCATCTTTGAATCAGGAGATCCTGTAAAAACCTGCAGTGAGTAAGACTTCTTGGGTACACAGTCTGGCCCGGAAATGCTTAGGTATGGCAGCATTTTCTTCTCTGTCAGAAGTTTTTGTGGCCTTTGGAAGTGTGTCCAGTCTATGGCCTGAAGACCACTTATATCTAGGGATAGCTGTGAATGTGACCCAGTACAAAATTGTGAATTTAATTATTATTATTTCATGAACATTGGTACTTTGCCTGCCTGTGTAAGAGAATCGGTTCCCCTGGAATAGAACCTACAGAGAGTTGTGGCCCTTCATGTGGGTGCTGGGTTAACATGCCTCCTACATACACACAAACACACACAAATGCATGCAGGTGCGCACACTATTAAAAAATTTAAAAAGTAATAAAGAAAAATTAACTAAAACTGCAATCTGAAAACTTTCTGGTATGAAATTTTCATCCAACTGATAGGGACCCTGAGTTGGAATAATTAAAGTAATTCTCTGATATACAAGTTAATAGGGTCCAAAGGTAAAGGGAAAAATCCTGAAAGGCATTTAGGAAAATGACATGATGCTAAAACAATGCCAGAATTCTTAAAACGGATGATTTTGACTTTGAGGGCTGGAACATTTTTTTGTTTTTCATTTAGTTGAAGTGAGTGAAAATATGAAAGTAAAAAATTGAAACCCCGAACGACACGGGCAAAAGGGAGTGTGGCGGTAGAGGAGTGGTGTCAATAGAAATCTATGTTTTCAACAGAAATCTTTACTCTGTTACTTTCTAATTTTCTGATTTTTTTTTTAAGATTTATTTGTTATGTATACAATGTTCTGTCTGCCTATAGACATGCATGCCAGAAGAGGGCATCAGATTTCAGTATAGATGGTTGTGAGCCACCATGTGGTTGCTGGGAATTGAACTCAGGGCCTCTGGAAAAGCAGCCAGTGCTCTTAACCTCTGAGCCATCTCTCCAGCCCCCTAATTTTCTGATTTTAAAAAAATGATTTACTTATTTTTATTTTGTGCACGGGCATTTTGCTTTCATGGGTGTCTGTGTGAGGACATCAGATCACTTGGACCTGGAGTTACTGGCAGTTGTGAGCTGCCATGTGGGTGCTGGGAACTGAACCTGTGTATCCTGAAAGGGCAGCCAGTGCTCTTAACTAGTGACCCATCTCACCAGGCCCATAGTTATTTGACTTGTATAGGATTTCTAGCCACGTTCCTTCCCTTATTTCTCAGTGTCCATGTGATTTTTGTCTTCTTTACTTTTTATCTTCCCTTTCCAGATTTTTCCTTAATTTCCATTTAGCTAGGTTAATACATTGATCTTTTAAAATATTTTGGGTTTGTATTTGTTCATTTCCTAATTTATTTAATTAAAAGTTGTTTTAAGAAAGGCTCTCATGTGGCTCAGGCTGCTCTTGAACTCTCTGCACAGCTAAAGATGACTTAGAACTCCCAATTCCCCTTCTTCTCATTAAGTGTGTGCTGGGATTGCAATGTATACCACTGCCCCCTGGTTTATGTAACACTTGGGCCTTGAACTCAGGACCTCATGCATACTGGAAAAGCACTCTATGAGCTACTCCCCCGCCTCCGTTTTTGTTTTATCTCTTCACTATTGATATTTCTATCTGTTTAGTTACTCATGTTCTTTGATTATTAAAGATTTCCATTGTGTCTGTCCATTGTACATGGCTGTGTTACAAAGGGACATTTGTACACAAGCGTATAGTTCATTAAGCATATTGTCTACCATACTGCCTTACCCTCTCTTTTATTGCCTCCCTGGTAATATTTCTTACTGTCTTTCAAAAAATTTGATTCCTTAAAACTTTGCATGTATGTGTGGGTGTTTTGCCTGCTTGTCTGTCTGTGCACCACAGGCATGCAGAGCCTGCAGGGACCAGAGGAGGGCGACTGATCCCCGGGATTGGGGCTACGTAATGGTTATGAGCTGCCATCTGAGCCATCTCTCCAGGATTTTAAAAAAGGATTATTTTATTAGTGTATATGCGTGTGTGTTTTTTTTGCGGGGTTGAGTGGTGCCTGCAGAGGCTAGAAGACAGTCTTAAATAATCCGGCTGCTGTTACAGATGCAAGTGAGGAGGCTGAGATGGACTTTGAGAGCTGAACTCTGGTTCTCTGCAAGAGCAGCAAGTGCTCTTAACTTCCGAGCCTTCTCTCTCCAGCCCTTTATAGTAAAATTTCTATTTATCATTCCAATAATAGGTTTCATGTTGACATTTTATACACATTTGTCATGTTACTCTTGTTCATCTTCCTCCCACACACTCCTCCCTGCCACTCTTGTCACTTCGTTCCATCAAAATAATGTCTTCTGCTTTCTTTCCTTCCCTTTTACTGAGAAGAGTGTTTTTTTTCCTCACATAACACATCATGATCATGGTTTTCCCTCCCTCTACTCCTCCCAGTTACTCCCCACCTCTCTCCCACCTGGGCTCTCTCTTTCTCTTTAGAAAAATAAACAGGCTTCTAAGGGATAGTAATAAGGTATAACATAATAAAATATAATAAGATTATACTAAAGCCTATTATATTATATTACAGTTTCCAGTTTCTAGCTATTATGAATAAAGCTGCTATCAACATAGTTGAGCAAGCGCCCTTGTGGTTTGGTGGAGCATCCTTTGGGTATATGCCCAGGAGTGGTATAGCTGGGTTTTGAGGTGCATTGATTCTCAGTTTTCTGAGAAATTACCATATTGATTTCCAAAGTGTTTGTGCAAGTTTGCACTCCCACCAGCAACAGCAGAGTGTTCACTTTGCTCCACATCTTCTCAATAATGAGCTGTCACTTGTGTCTTTGATCTTAGCCATTCTGACAGGTATAGGATGGAATCTCAGAGTCCTTTTCATTTGCATTTCCCTGATGGCTAAGGGTGTTGAACATTTCTTTAAGTGCTTCTCCACCATTAGAAATTCCTCTTTTGAGAATTCCCTGTTTAAGTCTGTACCCCATTTCTTTTTTAAAAATTTATTTTTATTAATTATTATTAATTATTTTATTTTATTAATTACAGTTTATTCATTTTGTATTCTCCCTCCTCTCCCCTCCCCTTCCCTCCCCCCCCCCACAGGCCACAGAGGAAGACAATGCAGTCACTCCTGATGAGTTCTGATAGATTAGGATCAGAGGGAAGGGGAGAAGGACCTCCCTTATCATTACCCCATTTCTTTCTTTTTTAAAAAATATTTTTAATTTTTTTATATTAACCACAGGTTATTTACTTTGTATCCCAGCCATAGCTCCCTCTCTCATTCCCTCCCTATCCCAGCCTCCCTCCCTCATCTCCTCCCTGCCCCTTTCCAAGTCCACTGATAGGGGAGGTCCTCCTCCCCTTCCATCTGACCCTAGCTTCTCAGGTATCTTCAGGACTGGCTGCCATGTCCTTTTTTGTGGCCTAGCAAGGCTGCTCCTCAGTACCCCATTTCTTAATTGGATTATTTGGCTTGTTGATGTCTAGTTTCTTGAGATCTTTATGTATTTTGGATACTAACTCTCCGTCAGATGCAGCATTGAAGATCTTTTCCCAATATGTAGGCTGCTGTTTTGTCATTGTGATAGTTTCCTTTGCCTTACAGAAGCTTTTCATTTTCAGAAGCTTCCATTTATTAATTGTTAATCTTAGAGCCTGCACAGTTGGTTTTTTGTTCAGGAAGTTGTCGCTTGTGAAAATGCATTTAAGACTCTTCCCCACTTTCTCTTCTATCAGGTTCCATGTATCTGGTTTTATGTTGATTATGATTATGAGGTCTTTGATTCACTTGGACTTGAGTTTTGTCCAGGGTGATAAATATGGATCTATTTGTATTCTTTTATGTGCAGACATCCAGTTAGACCAGCACCATCTGTTGAAGATGCTTTCTTTTTTACACTGTGTATTTCTGCCTTCTTTATCAAAAATCAAGTATCCATACATGAGTGGATTTACGTCTGTGTCTCTGATTTTATACCATTGATCAACCTTTCTCTCTCTCTCTCTCTCTTTCTCTCTCTTTTACCAATACCATGTACTTTTTATAACTATAGCTATGTAGTAGAGCTTGAAGTCAGGGATGGTGATACTTCTGGATGTTCTTTTATTGTACAGGATTGTTTTAGTTTTCTTTTTTGTTTATTTTTTTCATATGAAGTTGAAAATTGTTATTGCAAGGTCTGTAAAGAATTGTGTTGGGATTTTGGAGGGCATTGAATCTGTGGATTGCTTTCTGTAAGACGGTCATTTTTACTATGTTAGTCCTACCAGTCTGTGAGCGTGGGAGATCTTTCCATCTTCTGATACCTTCTTTAATTTTGTTCTACAAAGACTTGAAGTTCTTGTCATACAGGTCTTTCAGTTCCTTATTTGGAGTAACATCCAGATAGTTAATGTTATTTGTGGCCATTGTGAAGTGTGTTGTTTCCCTGATTTCTCTCTCAGGAATGCTACCTCCCAAAGTCAATGAAATGATTCCTAGTAATATTTTGTTATATCCATAGATCAGTGCCCAGCCCAGTTGTCATCAGACAGGCTTACTCCAACAGCTGATGGGAGTAGATGCAGAGACTAACATCAATAGGTAAAGAGGAACTAAAGGAAGAGGGCAAGGAAGGATGATAGGAGTTAGAGGGGTTGAGGTCATCAGGAGAGCATGACCTATAGAATTAACTATGCAGGGCTCTTAGGGTCTCACAGAGACTGAAGGGGCAATCACAGAGCCTGCAAAGATATGTGCTAGGTCTTTTGCATACATTTTGTAGTTGTTTAGCTTAGGGTTTCTATGGGACTCCTAACAGTGGGAGTGGGGGTGTCTCTGACTCTTTTGCCTGCTCTGTGGACTCTTTTCCTCAACTGGGTTGCCTCATCCAGCCTTAATATGAAGATTTGTGCCTAGTCTTTTTTTTTCCATCTTAATATGCTATGTTGCATCTCAATTTGCCATGTTTGGTTCCCTGTCCTTTTCTGAAGGGAAATAGAAGAGTGGATCTAGTGAAGAGGGGAGGTGGTAGGAGGTAGTAGGAGGAGTGAAGGAAGGAGTGAAGGGCTGAAGTTGGGATATATTATATGAGAGAAGAATAAGTAAAAAGGAAAAGGAAAAAAATAGGCTGGGTACAGGCAATTAGATCAAAGACAAAACATGGAAATACATCCCTCCCCCAAATCAGAAGAAATAAACAAAATCAAAGTTAAAATTAACGAAGTAGAAATTAAAAACAATAACAACAAAAACAACAAACCAAAACCAAAACCAAAAATCTGATCCAAGAGCTGGTTTTTCTAAAAGATAAAAAAAAAAAGAAGTCTAACTTAGCTTTGATCTTTAATGATGTAAAGTAAGATTCAGTTGAGAAAACTAAGAACGGTATCTGGCAAGCATTTTAACCATCAAACCATCTTCCCAACCCTCATATACTCTTATATTAGACTACGCACACACACACAGATGCATGCACGCACACGATTTCTTTTTAGTAAAATTTAGGTAAGTCAGTTTACAATCAACCATGCATATATGCATACGACTTACTCACAAAGAAATAAAAATATGTGGCAATATTTTAAATAAGTGTAAGAAATATATCTTTTAGACATGTCCCCCTTGACAAAGGCCAGATTTTTACTAATACAGCGGGTCCTCTTTAGTGTACTGGCAATATCCAGTGCAGTACCCAAACCACATTGACTTTCTAAGACCATTGTGGATTTTAAAAATACATTTTAAATGAAAATATAATTCCATCACTTCCATCATTCCCTTTTTCCCTCCAGCCCCTCCTATGATATCTCCCTAAGTCCCTCCCATGCCCCCTCTCCCAAATTGATACCCTCTTTTCTTTTATTATTATTATTACTACACACATATGCATAGATACATAAACACAACTTCTGTGAGTTATATGTGAAGAAGTAATTTTAAACTTTATTATAAAACCACCTCTGCAATAAAGAAAATCACACACTAAAATTAATCAGATCTCATAACTATACAACTCAACAAACTTATTTTTCTTTTTTCCTTTATTATTTATTTAATCACTTTACAGCATGATATCAGCCTCCTCCCTCCTCTCCTCTTAGTACCACCCTCCCCCTCCCCTTCTCCTTCTCAGAGAAAGGGTCAAGAAACATCTATATGGATAAAGTAGTCAGTTGGAACGGAAGTTATGGAGCTTCACATTGGATTTTACACTTTCAGTTTGGATGTATTTTTTATGTACTTATCTACCACCACCAACCCCTCCCCCAAAATCATGACAGAGTTAGAACTAGCAAAACAATGATTTTAGATTCTCTTTCATGACTTGTGCCCATTATCTGCGCTCAGTCCCCCTTCATGCCATATAGTTCAACTTTCTTCTTTTCTTTTCTACATCTACTACCCACATACATAGGCCTTACATATAAATATAAATGTAAGGTGTTGGCTAGGTTCCATATTTAAGGGAGAACATGTTCTTTTCCTTTTTGAGATTGTGTAACTTTATGTATTACTACACATTCAAAGTACATCATGTTTCCTGCCAATTTTGTGATTGCATCGTTTTTTGGAGCTGAGCGGTATTCCATTTTATATGTTTACCAAGTTTTCATTATCCATTTATCTGTGATGAATAACTTGGTTGACTCCAGTGCTTTGAAATAGTGAGTAAAGCAGCAAAAACTCCATACAGGTGCAAATATCTCTAAGATGGGATGTGGCACTCTATGGGTGTGTTCCCAGGAAGGAAATAGCGGGGTCGTGTGGTAGTTTGAGAAATCTCAAAACGGATTCTCACAATAGTTGTATTAATTTGCATTCCCACAATAGTGAGTGAGGGTTCTTTTTAACATTTTTTAAAAGATTTTTTTACTTATTATATTTATAGTGTTCTGCCTGCATGTACACCTGGACACCAGAACAGGGCACCAGATCTCATTATCGATGGTGGTTAGCCACCATGTGGTTGCTGTGAATTGAACTCAGTACATTTGGAGGAACAGCCAGTGCTCTTGCTCTGAGCCATCTTCCCAGCCTGAGAGAGGGTTCTTGATCTCCATTCCCTTCAACATTTGTTGTCGGATTTAATGGTCATAGCCATTTCTGACTGAGGTGAGGTGGTATCTCACAGTAGTTTTAATTTGCATTTCATTGATGGCTGGTAATATTGAACACTTTTCTACATAATTATTGCTCATTTGGTTTTCTTTTTTTAAAGGATATAAGTTCAGTTCATTTGCACATTTGTTGGGTGGTTTCACTTCTTTGGCATTTACTTTTTGTGATACTTTGTAAATTCTAGGTACTGGTCCCTTGTCTCAAGTGTAGCTGGCAAAGGTTTTCTCCCATTCTCTATATTGTCTTTGTACTCTGAAAAGTTTTTCCTTTGCTGTATAAAACAATTGTATTTTTATGAAGTCCCATTAGTTGAGTCTTGGGTTAGTTCCTGTGCTATTGTTGATGTTCTATTTAAGAAGTTCTTGAGTAACCCGATATCTTTTGTTCTATTATTGAAAAGAGATTTTTTTCATACACTAAAATTATAGTTCCCCTTCCCCCTACCTTTCCCACTTCCTTCCCACCTTCCCTCCTATCCAGATCCATACCTTCTTTGTCTCTCCTTGGAAAACAAATAATAAAATAAGATAAAATTTAAAAGCCAGAATATGACAAAACAACCAAGAAAAGAAGCCAAAGAAAAACCACAAGAAATGCATAAAGACACAGAGCGTCACATGTGCTCACAGAACATTTCCATAAGGACCCCAATCCAGAAGCCATAATATACAGGAAAATGGCCTGTAAGGTAGAAAAAAATGCCCTGACTTAGCATTATGAGGCAAAGAATTTCCAAAGATTTCATTGAGTTCATTAAAAAAAGTGTTGAGTTTTAGTTCAATATATAAATATTTAAAAATCATCTCTAAATCATTATTATTATGTTACTGAGTAAGTAACTTGAAGAGAAGAAATGAATCTGTGCAGAAGGATCTCATATAGTACATGTAGATATTAAATCCAAGATGAATAATTTGCTATTTCTTTTGTTTGGTTAGTTTGGGGTTATTAACTAACTAACTAACTAACTAACTAAATAACTAATTAACTAAATAATTAGCTTTACTGCTCATCATGACACCTGCCATTAAGAGTGGTTTGTTTCCCCACTAAGACCCCTTTGGAGAAGACAATTTTTATTTGCAAGTGGCTATAAACTGGATATTGCTTCTGGATTACCCAAACAGCATGAAGCTTATCTCCTATGTTCTCTTCTGGAAGTTTCAGACTTTATTCTACCTTGAATTGATTTTTTACAAGGTGAAAGATAAGAATGAGTAGTGGGTACTTAAAAAAATCAGAGAGAAAAAAATTCTAGAAATAAATAATAATGAAAACATTCTATTGGAGTTTCTGGAATGCAGCTAAGACTATAATGAAAGAAAAGTTTAAAGAGATAAGTGCGCATATTAAATGATCTGAGTTGTATCAAATAAATGGCCTAATGTTACAACTCAAGGCTCTTCAAAACCAGGAAGCCACCAATACCAATGCCAAAACTAAAAAAATAAAAAACAGGTCATAAAGTTAGGGAAGAAATCAACCAAAGGGTTGGTTCTGTGACAAAGTTAAAATTGACAAAGCCTTAGCTAATGTGACCAAAGGAAAGAAGGAGGAGATGCAAATTAATAAAATTAGAGATCAAAGGATGTCATTGCAATGGACTATGATGAAATAAAAGTCACTAATTTCTATGAACAATAATATTTGAAATGGTGGATAATACATAAGTAATGGAAAAATTTCTAAATGCAACCACTTACCAAAATTAAGCCTCGATGATATAAATAACTTAACCAGACCCATTACAAGCAATGAGACTGAAGGTGTTCTTGAACACCTCCCCTCAATGAAAAGCTCAGATGGATTCACTACTGAATTCCACCAAACTCTCAAGGATTCTTTATGCTAATTAGGAATCCTGTGGAAAAGGAAAAAGGGAGAAAGGATTGCAGCGGCTACAGAGGTCAAGTACATCACAAGAAAACCAATGGAATCAACTAACCTAGAGCCATAGGGGCTCACAGAGACTGACCCACCAACCAGCGAGCATGCATGGGATAGACATAGGCCCTCTGTATATATGTAACAGTTGTGCAGCCTGGTCTTCTTGTGGGACTCCTAACAGCAGGAGCAGGGGCTGTCTCTGACACTGTTGCTTTCCTTTGGATCCCTGTCCCTTATCTGGACATTCTTGTCTAGCCTCAATAGAAGATCTGCCTAGTCTTACTTGATATGCCAAGGGGGGTTGATATTGATGGGAGGTCTCCCCTTTTCTAAGGAGAAAGGGAGGAGGGGTAAATGGGGGGGGAGTGAGGTGAGAGGAAGGAACTTGGGATGTACAGTAAGTTAATTAGTAATAATAATAAAAGGGTAATTTATTCTACAAAAGGATAGATCAAAATTCAATTTATGAAGCCAGTATTGTCTTGATACCCAAATGAGGTAAAGTTAGCACAAAAAAGAGAAAGCTACAGCCCACGTTTCTTTGATGAAAATAGATGTAATATTCTCAACAAAATACTTACAAACTTAATTTAGAAACAGAGTAGAAAGATTATATATTATGACCAGGGAGGCTTTATCCAAAAAAAGTAAGTCTGGTTTAACTTATGTAAATTAATATATATATATATATAATACATATAAATAAACTTATGGACAGAAACAACATAGTCATTTCAATTGATGCTCAAAAGGCATTGGACGAAGTTCAAAATAAATTATGATAAAATATATGTGACGATTAAATGAGTCAACATCTCACCGTGTATCAAAGGCTGGCCTGCAATTCAGTGGACATCACAGGCTGTCCTTGAACTCATGGCACTCTATCTTCCTTACTCAGTGTCCCAAGCATTGTGATTGCATGTATTAGACTCCATGTGAACTTCTGGACATGACAGTGCTATTACACACAGTAATGCATAGCAGTCTGGCAGGCTGCACAAAATCAAGCGAGCTAAACTTTCTAGAATTAATGGGAAAGAGGTTCCTGAGGTACCACCCCTAGATAGGGACCTATTTGCAGTGGCCAGTTGCTGGGGAGGGGAGAAAGGATCACTTTATTTGAGCTATGAATGCTGATGAATTTCTCATAGCCCAATGATGGGCTATTACCATGTGCAAATGGTAATGCTAATTTGACTCTTTGGGTTAGAAAATGAATAAATAAATTTAGGAGAAAGAGATGAAATGTAGTATTCATATTTGCACTTCAGGTCAGTCTGAGGCTTCCTTGGAACAAAACCCATATTGTTTGGAAATGCAGTGATGAGCAGAATCAAGACATTGGCCACAGCCCTGTGGGTGAGAACCACCTGTGTGAACCTCTGTGGAGAGCCAGTCAAGACAGGAGAGAAATGCACAAACAGAAGTACATTGCCTCCAGTCCCAATCCCAACCTGGCATACCAAGAGGATCTGAAGAGCCACTTCCTCAGTGGTTTTCAGGGCTTAATTAGGAGAGGACATGGGGTGGGCTTCAGTGGACACTGGGTGACAATAAGATGGGGCAATATTGACATGGAGACTCTTCTCAATTGTCTGAGCGTATAAATCGATTTAGAAGATTTTCTTCTTCTGTGATTTATTACTATATTACATCACAGGTGGTTCACCAAGGAAACCGTGCAAAGACATTAACTCAGAATATGAGTTATATTTCCTGCACATTCTCCTACTTTAAAATGGAAGATATGTGACTATTAGAAATATATGTTGGCCAACAACAATCTGACATTGGAACATAACATGTGCTTTAATAGACAGTGACTTGTTCAACTATTATAGTTTATTTCCATGTCATTCTTTATGTTATAATAATGTATTAAGAAAACACAAGTTTATGCTTTGTATAAAATTAGTAACTGAGTAAAGCAGCAAGAGAATATTGTCAACTTTTGAGGCATTTTCACATATTCTTCAACATGACAGAATCCAATGTATTTCTGAAAAAAGTCATTAGTTTTCTGATCACACAGATGGACCTAGGTTTACACGTATACCCTCTTCTGTATGGAAAAATATCCAGCAGCCACAGTTTTGGTTATTTATAATTTTCTGTGTCTTAATTATTTTATTAAGGAGTCAGGTTCCTGGGATTTTCCTGAGTCATCTAGCTTTCCCTAGTCATATTCAGATTATACTCACTGTCTATTAAACACACTGCACAGATATTATTTCAAGGCTACATTTTTGAGTGCTTCTGTTTAGTCTGAATCTTTACTTGGGTATATCTAGGAGAACCAGGTTCCAGCTGTCTGTTAAAAAATCTTCCACCCACACATAGATGTCACATCAATGCCATGTCCATCTGAGTGCCAACCAGTAAGACAGAAAGTTTCTTGAGATGCCACACAAGCATTTAAATATTCTTATTAATCTGTAGAGACTTCCAGAAGTAACAATTATTGCTCTTGGCTTCAGAAGACACTATGAGGTATAGAAAGGAGAAGCGATTTTTAATTAAGTCTACAATCGCTAGAATTCTATCTGCTCAGCCACAACAAGGACATGCTGCTTACAGGGACTGGCAGTTAGCACCAGAAAACAATCACTGTAGAACGACAGTTCTAACTCCTCCCTAAGAGAAGACTCCATTCTGTCTATCTCCCTAAGACAGAACGCAAGGAAGTGCACACCTGGTTCTTTTTATTCTTGGAGCTCAATAAAGGCCATCTTCATCACTGGTGAGACCAGGATGCTGGAACTCCTAAAAGGACAGTGTACCTGTACCCAGTACCCAACAGAGTTCTCATTACCATGCCACATCATGCCAATAACAATTGAGTTGAATTTGATCCCCACAGCAAATCACTCTGAGAAACTTTTAGTAGTTAATGATGTTTGGCAGTTTGATCTTAATGAGGTGCTGAGCAAAGGCTAGAAAAGTTTTTTTTTTCATGCTTCCTTTGAGAGAATCTAAGTTCTGCTGTGATGTTGTAATCAGAAGTGGGAAATTGGATCAAGTATTCATTTAGTGTATGAATTCCAGTAACTTTTCAATGTTTCAAAACCATCACCAAAAGTTGTTGAAATCCATTACCAAAAGTTGTCAAAATTGTTTCATAAAGACCATCAACCTGTGATGTGGCTATTGGTATTCCTCATGAAGTTGCATTCTGCATTCTTGTTGCCCAGTGAATCCCGGTATTGTGTTATTGAAGGCAATGCCCCTCACCCCAGAATCTCAAGGTTCTCCTAATGTCCACTTGCTTGCAGGTAGCCCATATTTCTTTTGTTCTGAGATACCAGCATCACTGTTTCTTTGTGCTCTTCAAAGACATACTAGACTTATATTTTCTGGAGAATTTTGATTGAGAGAAGCAACAACATATATACAGGCAAATATGCAGACCAATCATTAAGAAGTACAGAGAACCAGACATGGTGATGTACACTCTTCTCCCAACACTTAAAGGGTAGAATTAGGAGGGTCACATGTTCAAGGCCAGCCTCCTGTACATAAAAGTTTCAGTGTGTTACATAAATATTTTTTAAACTTAATTACTTTGAAATAATTTTTCTGTTTTTTTTTTACAATTTCATAAGCATAGACAATGTGTCTTCATTTTATTCACTCCCAGTTCCCCACTCTGACTCATCTTGGACTCTCCCACATGATCTCCTCCCACTTTCATGCACTCATCTTTTCCCCCTTATATTTTTTTCCTCATGTAACATACCCTGATTATGGTTTTCCCTCCCTCTACTTATTCCAGTTCCTCTTCACCTCTCCTCCCATCTAGGTCTACCACCTTTCTGTCTCTCATTAGAAAAAAACAGGCTTCAATGGGATAATAACAAAAAAATACAGTAAGATAAAACAAAACTAACACATCTGAATAGGACAAGACAAACCATCAGAAAGAAAAGCAGACAATGGGGAGGGGAGGAGTTGAGGGAGGGCTGGGGAGGGTGGGAGGGAATGAGGGAGGGGGCTACGCATGGGATGCAAAAAACCTAACCTGTGATTGATATAAAAATAAATAAATTTATAAAAAAAAGAAAAGCAGACAAGAAACTTCCCGAGTATGAAAACTAAGGTTTCTTGTGCCTTTTCTTGTCCTCTTTTCTTTCTGGTACAAAGGACATATAGGGTAAAAACAGAGAAAGAAAGTAAAAATAAAAAATGATAAAATTTAAAAAGGCTCTGACCCAACATTATGAGCCAAAAGACCTCCAAAGATGCTGTTGAATTAATTTTCTGTTGTCCATTTACTGCTAGGCACACTTGTCTTACCCTTAAGACTAGTTGTTTTTCCATCGTGAGACTGCCTTGAAAAAAAACTTCAGTTTTCATTTGCAAGTGGTGATCAATTGGAGACAGCTTCTAGGTTAGGGATAGGGGTTATGTGTCCATTTCCCCTTTCACCTCTAGGGCCCCATCTGGTGCAGACTTGTGCACTCATATGACTATTGCCTCAGTCTCTGTAGGTTCTTGGGGGGGCTCACGGAGACTGAAGCAGCAAGCGCAGGTGTGAACTAGGTCCTCTGCATATATGTTATGGTTGTTAGCTTGGTATTTTGGTGGGACTCCTGAAAACGGAAGGGCGGCTGTCTCTTGGGACCTTTTTTCTCCTGTTGGGTTGCCCCACCCAATCTTGATGTGAAGGTTTGTGCTGGGTCTTATTATCTCTTGTTTTGCTGCATTTGGTTGATGTCCCTGGGAGATGAGCTCTGTTCTGGGGTGGGGGTGGGATATGGGGCTCGGTGGGTGGGTAGTGGATTTGAGGGATTGGGGAGGTGAGGAGAACTGGGAGGAGTGGAGGGAAGACAAGTTGTGGTCTGAATGTACTGTATGACAAAAGAATATATAAAAATTTGAAAAAGTATGTATTGTGGTTAAATAAAAGACATTGAATTGATTTTTTTCATTTTGGAGTTTTCTATTTTAACAGCAGTTTTTGAGGATTTCATAAGTGAGCACTCCATTTATGTGACTCCCATTCCTTGCTATAAGCCCTCCAACTCCCTATCCCTAGTTCAAGTTATGTGTGTGTGTGTGTCCTGGTGATTGTGGAAATTCTTCTGAACTCAAATACTAATAAAAAGTAAATTCATAGATTTAACTTTGCCTTTCAGATCACTCTAGAATTGGAAAATATGGGCTGTGTTGTTGTTGGTTTGTTTGTTCCTGAGACTGGGTACTACTATGTTGGCTAGACTGGCCCTGAACTTGCTATGTAAGCCAGACCAGCCATCAGCTCATGAAGTTCTGTACTAGCTATGCAGGGTCTGGATTACAGGCATGTAGCACTGCACATGGCATATGTGCACTCCCACAGTTCTGTAATAGAAAAGGTGCTGCTGTAATTATTAAGGCACATAATGTCTGCATTCTGAGATGGAGACTTTACCAAAACTAACATCATTTACTCAGCATCCAGGCAGAAGCTACCAATAGACACTTTGAGCAAGTACATGTCCTGCCTGTCTTTTCTGAAGAATCTTGTGTACTCCGTGTCTTTTGTCAACCTGTGCAGATCTTGTATGCTGGACCTGGGATCTAAGGAGCTGAAAGAATGGGAAAGGCTACAGTCTGATGCTCTAGACAACTTCATTTCAGTTTCAGTGTATTTTTTCTTCACAATTTACCCACTATATATCCTGATTGAAGCCCCCTCCCTCAACTCCCCCCCCCCCC
>CM053755.1:52341686-52375280 GCA_028658305.1 Pachyuromys duprasi | reverse complement strand
TCTCCTTCCTCCGTGGCCTGGCAAGGCTGCACCATCAAGTGATCAAAGGGACAATTGATCAAAGAGCAGTCAACTGAGTTCATATAGAGGCAGCCCCTGCTCTCCTCACTCAGAGATCCACATGGAGACTGAGCTGCCAATCTGAGCAGGGCATCTAGGTCCTCTCCATGCATGGTCCTCCGTTGGTGCATCAATCTCTGCAGGACCCCTGGGCTCAGATCTTTAAGTTTTGTTGGTCTACTTGTGAGAAACAAAGAGAGTAATGATCCAAGGAAGGTTGTTTGAGAGAAAAACATGTAAATAAACATCAGTAAGCATATACTAAATATAAACAGGGCAGCCCTTTTCCAGATCTTTCTCAGTACAGACCAAATCAAACACAATTTCCTGGCATGTCCTGTAGCTTATAACTAGGAAAGCACAAAAGCAAGGCAGAGGCCATGTGCAGATGCGGGGTGCACTAAGGACAGCACCCAGCATATCCTCATACCAGACTGGGTTCTTTAGCTATGCTCTGACACCTAGCAAGAACAAATGTGCCTTATAAATTGAATGTAAATATCACAGGAGGCAGGAAATCACATCCAACAATCCAGGAAACAAAATGTACCCGAGGTAAAAACACCCTCTATATTTTTCCTGGAGCTTCTCTCATAGTTTCCCAAGGCATCGCTCACCATGTACCATCTGTCTGACCGAGTTCTGACATCTTCACCCTCTTTAATTTTTTTGGAGGATGAATCATTTTTAAAATTAATTAATTCAATTTACACCTTGGTCATAGGCCCCTCTTTCTTCTCCCAGTCCCACCCTCCCTCTCGCATACTCTCTTCCCTATTACTCAGAATAGCAGAGCCCCATTAGCCCAGACATCCCAGCTCATCTAGTCACATTAGGACTGAGTTGATCTTCCTTCCATTTGGCCTTGTAGGCCAAGAAGTGATCAGGAAGCAGGCAATATAGTCTGTGTCAAAGATATCCCTGACTCCCATAACTTGTGGGTTGACCAAAAGCCTAAGATTGTCAGTCTTAGGCTTCATATCTTCTTGGGGTCTGTGTGTATGTCTATCCTGTACTACATGACTAAAATCTGTTTATAATTGCGTTTATATCCTATATGTATGTCTTTCTGGGTCTGTGTTACCTCACTCAGGATGATCTTTTCTAGTTCCATTATTTGCCTGAAAATTCCCTTGTTTTTAATGGCTGAATAATATTCCATCGTGTGAATGTACCACAGCTTTATTATCAGTTTTTTTTTTGTTGAAGGGACATTTAAGTTGTTTCCAGTTTCTGGCTATTATGGACAAATGTGTTATGAACATAGCGACAATATTGTATGATGGAACATCTTTTGGGTACATGTCCAGGATTGGTAGAGCTGGGTCTTGAGGTAAAACTATTCCCAATTTTCTGAAAAAGCAGCAGATTGATTTCCAAAGTGGTTGTACAAGTTTACATGACCACCAACAATGGAGGAATGTAACTAGTGCAGTAGATAAAGCTGAGTGCTCTTGGGCATTCATTCTTATCTGGAACCATCAGTATCGCAAGAGAAGCATGAAAAGGCATATGATAAGTGCAAGGCTACAGACAAGAACATGGTGCATGATCCTTTACCACAGGAACGAGGGTCCATGCTCGGCAAGGAATAAGCAATTCCTTCTGCTGTTCCATGTCCTGAAATTACAGGCAATTGTTTAGCGAAGGTTTGGAAGATTTCATCCTTTAGGGCAGTGATATCAAGGGACAAATTTCCATGCACATCTTGTAAATGTTACTTGATCATGGTCCAGTTGTATAGGCTCTGTTTATACAATAACTAGTCATGTTCCAATCACACTGAAAGAATAAATGTTTTCATAAATCTAACACTTGGTCCCCCAACTATAAAATTAATGATTGTAAATCGTGTAATTTAGATTCTAGTTATTCATCAATATGTGCTTGATATACCCAAAGGGCATGAAAAGCCTTCAACCATCTTTTCATGTAGAAACCCCGGTTTCCGCAGCTGTTTGTAATGTTATTTCAGATATAGCTGCTTTAGCTTGCCACAGCGATTAGTCCTAGCAAACTCCGTGTAATTAATTTGTTCTATAAATATTTTGCTTCTGTGTGATAACTTATGAAACACTTGTACTATAAATTCTGCAGTAGGTCCTTCCTTCCAGGGCTGTGTTAAATTAACAGGTATTCATATACCAAGGCTAATAAAAAGGTAACTTCATATATGCTTGAAGGTATCGGGTATAATTTTTATGAAAAATATATTTATTAGATAAGAAAAATCATGCCTTTTCCATGAGAGGAGAAATAGAGCTAGTTGTTGTTGGAAGCTTCCAAATATGCCATTGTTCTGGTCCCCGTTGTCCACTGGGTAGTAGGATTCTAGGTCAAGGAGGAGGTGTGAGACCCCCATCATGTGAGGCAAGTAATTATGTGTCACTCTTCTAGAAATTGTTTTGTGAAATGTTCCAATGTACAGAGATATAATTGCAAAATCTAGAAGCAACTTCAGATCATCTAGTGACACATTAGCCTTGTGGACCCTAGTCAACAAACTTATACCCTAGTCAACAAACTTATACTTGTACTCCATATTCCTGTAACAAGTAGACCAATGCACAAGGTTGTACTTCAGATGTTTCCAACACACGGTTTCACAAGCAGCCTCTGAAGGCTTGCCAGTCACATTAGTTAAGGACTGGGTATAATGATTGTATGTCAAACTCTCCATGAACGTGAAAGTAAAGGCTCCAAATAGTTCAGTACTAAACCTGGAGGGTATATTCTACACCCACAGCTGATACAAAGGATTTGTACATTACTATTGCTTCTGAAGCAAATTGGGAGTGTCTCAAAACCCAAAGAAATATTAATTTTCATCCCCTCTTCCTTTGTAGGGCTGTGGCTGTGGTATGATGTGAGGCTCACAGGAAGAGCTAAGATGGAGTCCATGAAAACATAGCCCTGCAGTTTCCTCCATCACCCCCCAGGAAGGTCAGGAGATTACACGTGGTCCCAGAGCTCCCCTCATAGAAGCAGAAGAATGAAAAAGAACAAACAATGAAGGGGCTGCTGAAGAGCAGGAGGGCTGGCTGGGTACCACAGACAGGGAAATAATAACTCCACAGACAACAGCTCTAAGCCTAGTCTGGCAAGTTCATGAAACAACCCATCTGGAAAAAACAAAAACAAAAACAAAACCTTCCCCACAAGAATTGTTGCAAAGAATTTCTGTGGCCCTGATGTTGCCATTATTGGCCGAACAAGTTGGCAAAGGCTGTTAGCACCGTGTTTGGAACAGCCCCCAAGCAGGGTTCTGAGGCCCACAGGCTGAAACATAAACAAGTGCCCTGTTTAAACACCTACAGGTGGTCTGTACTGGCATTTCCCCCCTCCCCCCAGCAGAGGGGACCCACTTACTGCTTGTGGTGAGTACTTTTTCAGGCTGGGTAGAACCTTCCTAACTGCACAGAGAGTTAACTTGGAACTTGTGCTCAAACTACCACCCCAAGTCATTAGCATGGGATGAGAGAATAAATAAAACTCTGAAATGACACTGACTAGAAAACAGACCTCTCTCGGGCACAAATTCTGCCACTCTTACTGTTTACGGTACATTGCGTGCCCTGTAAACGTGGTTACTCTCCTTTTGAGATCGTCATTGCCACCCATCTCCACTGCTCACAAAGGGCTCAGCAGACTCTGGGAGTATGACACACTTGCCTGCTTGCACTTCTTGCAAGACTTGGCTGACACTGTACCGAAAATTGCCCAATTCTCAACACTCTCTTAGCTCTTAAAATTGCAGATATGAAACCGTGTATATACCACACACACACCAAGGATCCTGTAGACCTGAGCCAGGAGTTGATCACCAGGGCACACCCAGACCAGCTTCTGGAACTGGCTCTTTCAAACCAAACCCAGAATGGGGACAACGGTTCAGCTCCTGCTCTGCCTCCTGATGTCCTCCTGATCCTGCGGTGTCATCTGCTCAGGCCTTTCTCAGCCTCTTTGATCCTGTCACATAAGTTGGCTTGGAGAACAACTTCATCCCAGGGCAGCTAGAATCCCTCCACAGTCAGCAACCTAACTTACCGCCCCCTAGAGGAGATCTGCCTTCTTTAGCTACCTGGGACTAGGCCAGGCACAAACATCCCTCAGACTTCATTGTGCTGTGGTGGAACTGCCCACACCAATAAAGTGGATTGTGATTCCTTAGGGAGACGGCCCCAGCGAGTGACAGCTTCTGGACAAGGGAACAATTTAGGGGGAAACCTGTTGTTCAAGAAAGTATACTCAGCTGTTAGCAGTTTGCAGGCAAATGAATAGAACTAGAAAAGAATCATCCTGACTGAGGTAACCTAGACCTAGAAAGGCACACATGGTATGTACTCACTTATAAGCAGATATTAGCCACAAAATACAGGATAACCATGCTACAATCTCCAGACCCAAAGATGCTAAGTAACAAGGATGGCCCACGGGAGGATGCTTGAATCTCACTCAGAAGGGGAAATAAAATAGACACCTGAAATAGATAGAGGGAGGGGACTTAGTGGGAGGTAGAGTAAGGAGAGGAATGGTCCTGGGGATCAGGTATGGGGAGAACTCAGGGTGGGGGGGGAGAGAAGGAGTGAAAACAGAAATTAGTGGGGCCACCTCTGTTACAGGCTCCTGGGAGTCCTCAGAATCAGATTTATTTACCAGCTGCAATGTCCCTCCAAAACCACACAGGATTAGAGTTGATTACTGCTGAAAATGGAGCCATATCCATGGTTTTAAATACAGGCTGCTGTTTTTTTATTCTGGTCAGTGAGAAATAGTACAAGAAAATGCCACAAAATTTTACAGAAGAGATTAAGGCTAGAGGCAATGAAGAACAATATGGACAACTTGGGGATCCCCTGTATATAATGGGGTCTCTTATGATGAGAATGCTAGGACTTCTATCAGGTCCATGCATCTTAAACACCCTGTCCAGGCTCATCAGAACCAGAATAAAAACAAATAAGACATTAAGTGTATCAACCTTCAAGAAAGATTCATAAGGTGCTATGAAGGTACAGAGGAGGGAATGAAATAGAGTAAGATGTAAAAGGCCAATTGTTAGATAGTGATCAATTGGCTTATTTTGTTATTTACTTAAACCTCTGCTTGTATTGCCTATTTTCCAAGAATGACTTAGAATGGAACAAAATTCCCTGGAAAATAGTTGAAAAAAATGGGTCATTGTTCTCAATGATCTGCTGACTGTCCTGTCACTTCTGTAAAATCTTGCTTGCTTGCCTGCCCCAGTTTGTGGTTTTTGAGTGTAAAATGTGAATGCAATCTGGACTTGAGACCAAAGCCTTTTAGGAACAGTTGGCTTCAGTCAACTGGTGACATCTCTTTTCTACCTTCATTCTTGTTGGAGTGCTTATTCCAGAAAAACTGCTACAACACTACTTTGAAATTCTGGAGGCTTTGTCAAATTTAATTTGATCATTTGCGAAATTCCACTCATCTTCATTCACACTTATATAAGTTCTGTTCTTCTGGTAACTTTAGAGGACTGTACATTGCGCTTTGTTCTGCATTGACATATGGGCTCTCAGCAGCCTTCTCTGGAGCATATAGAGGCCACTTATATTCAACACCATGACTTGAATGAGCCAGGCAACTTGGGGAGTCTCACGGAAGCCCAGGACTGTGTCATGACTGACAACATCTTACTGGGGGGAAATTCAGAGGCTGTGGGGCTTCCTTTTGCACAGGATTTTTTTTTTGGTAAAAAATGATATCATCATAGTGAGCTACCCTAGATCAGGTGAGAGAACACTGTATGTGCGGTATAACTTCGGATGGTTTATGGGCTTGCACTGTATCTTAGCTACTGTTCTATTGCTGTGAATAGACACCATGGCCCAGGTAACTTATAAAGGGAGATATTTAACTGGGGGTTTGTGTACTGGTTCATATTAGTACATGGTAGGGGGCATGGTGGCAAGCAGGCGGGCATGGTGCTGGAGCAGTATCTGAGAGCTCACATATGATTAACAAATTGTAGGCAGAGAGAGAAGGAGGGAGGATGAGAAAGGAGACAGGGGGAGGGAGAGGGGGGGGAGAGAGAGAGAGGAGTCTATGGGGGCCATTCTCATTCAAATTACCACCATCTGTATCCTTTTCTTCCCATGTCAGTTGCACCATTTTATATTTCCATCAAAAATGCTTATGAAATTTTCAACACTGTACTTCAGGACTCTGAGGAGGCATACATATGGATGACTGATTAAAATATTGGTCAAAGTAAGTTATATGTATAGAATTATGAAAAAATATAAAAGAAAAATAGTTTAAAACAAATATTGACTATTTGTGATCAACTGAACACTTGGCCTGTGTCTTAGTTAGGGTTTCATTGCTGTGAAGAGACACCATGACTAAGGCAACTCTTAAATTTAGTTGTGGCTGCTTTCAGTTTCAGAGATTTAGTCCACCATCTTTATGACAGAATACAAGCCAGCATGGTTCTGGCGACAGAGCTGTGAGTGCTACATCTTGATCTAAAGGCAGAAGAATAAGACAGTGTCCCATTCTGGGTGGAGCTTGAGGCCAGGAGACCTCAAAGCCACCACCACAGTGACACACTTCTGCCAATAAGGCTGCACTTACTCCAACAAGGCCACACTCCCTAATAGTTCCACTCCCCATGGGCCAAGCATTCAAACACATGAGTTTATGGGTACCATATCTATCCAAACCACTACAGCCTGCCTCCTCTGTTCACAGGTTAAGGAGTGGGGCTCAAAAATTCCAGTTCTCTAACTCTGCTATAGGGATTCAGATGATCAGCCTACATTCTCAAGCTACTATGGGACCTCGGCCATTTGTTTACACACAGAAAACTTCTACTACTTCAGAGAGCAAAGGATACGAGGAGTTGTATGCTAGGAAACTCGGAGATAGACTCTATCATCTATCTGTCTGCCTATCTATCTATCTATCTATCTATCTATCTATCTATCTATCTATCTATCTATCCTTTGATATATTAATATATCTATCATCAACCAACTTACGTACCTACTTCTCTATCTATCATGCTAAGACTGCTCCTGAGGCACAGATCTCTATGTCAAGTAAATATGTAACAGAAAATATATAAGCACACCACTCATCATATGTTTTCTGACTATACCTCCCAGGCAAAGGTGCCTCTGTCTTACAGGTTTTCTTTTTTTTTTTTTTTAATTTTTATTTTTATTTTAGGTACTTTCATGTTTGGATATATGTTCGTGTGAGGGTATCAGATGCCCTGGAACAGGAGTTACAGACAGTTGTAAGCTACATGTAGCTGCTGGGAATTGAACCTGGGTCCTCTGGAACAGCAGGCAGTGCTCTTAACTGCTAAGCCATCTCTCCGGCCGGCGTCTTACAGGTTTTCATTTGTTCTTGTCAGTTTCTAAATCTAGGAGTGGTCTCAGGAACCATACAGTTTCTCCTTTCCAAAGTCTCGAGGTGGGAAACGTTGAGAATGGGCAGGAGATGAGATTGACTTAGGGTTTACTAATTGTCAGACACTGAGATGGACAAGATTTGAACACTGCTGGATTTTAAATTGGTTCTGCCATTTCCAAGTATATGAGCTGGAGCACAGCACAGTCTCTTACACATGTCACTTTATTTTCAAACAATAATTATTTGCACTTCAAGATTTCAGTGCGTATTGGGGGTGGATTAAAGGTGGAGAAAATAATAGAGCAAAAGCAAAAGGAAAGGAGAGATGGTGTAGCCATCTTAAGTTGTTTAATAGTTAAAGCAGGGATGTAAATGCAAGGATTAGAGGGATGAATGAAGGAGTTATCAAGGATTAAAAATTATAATGAAGCAATGTGCAAACCTGATGGCTTGTATCCAAGCAGAAAATAGAAAAAAGAGAAACATAAGAAGAGAATCAAATAAAAATATCTTCATCATTCAACATATGAAACATTTTCTTTACTATGTTAATGCAACACAAAATTTGGTTGTTTCTATTGTCCCACAACCAGGAACATACTGCATGACTGAGATTATCAATCTAATTATCACCAATGCGGACCCTACTTAGGTCCAAACTGTCAAAAAATTTTTCAGATCCCCAGGGATCGAGTCTAAACATTTGCAGAAACTATTGCTGGACCAGGCTGGACCCTGTCTCACAACAACTCATCTTCCCATACAACTGTTTCCCAAGTCTTACTTCACCTCCATTGCCAACGTGAGGGGATGCTGGTCTCTGTGATGGACTCTTAGAATGACACTCTTTCATTGGTAAACTGGCACACCCAAGAGCATGTCCAAATCCATGGCCTGTGTGCCCATCTTCCTAACATCCACATGTAGGGAAACATAACTGAACCCACAGTACTTCATCTTGTCACCTCAAAAGTCAGCTTTCAAATTTGCTTTTTTTTTCTCCTTGTCTTTTTCCTGTGTATAGTGTGTGGTATGAATGAATGTGGGCATGGGAGTGGGGGGTGCATGTGTACTTGTGGATGGGTGCATGGGGAGGCCTAAGGTTGATGTCTGGAATCATTTTCAATCATCCTTATATCTTATTTTTTTAAACTTCATTTGTGTGCGTGCATGCTCTCTCTCTCTCTCTCTGTGTATGTGCACAGGTACCATGGCTCACTTTCTACTGTGTGGGATCCAGTGAGTGGGATTAGGTCATTAGGCTTGGTGACAAGTACCTCTACCCACTGAGAAACCTCACCAGTTTCCACCTCATTCTTCTGAGGCAGGGTCTCTCAGTCAAACACAGTTCACTGACATGATTAGTCTTGCTAATCAGCTAGCTCTGGAGAATCTTCTGTCCCCACCTTACAAAGGTGGAATTACAACCTGTCTTCACCTTCCACAGGTAGAATTAGAGACTGGTTTCTTACCCTCCCACACACCTGGACCACACTTTACATGGAGTTCTGAGGATCCAAACTCCAAACTTCACTGTGCAGCAAACACTTTAAGCCAGTAGTTCTTAGCCTTCTTAATGCTGTAACCCTTTATTATGGTTCTTCATGTTGTGGTAAACTCCCAATCATAAAATTATTTTGTTAACATTTTATAACTGCAATTTTGGTGACATTATGAATTGTAATGTAAATATCTGTGTTTTCCGATGGTCTGAGGTGAGCTCTGAAAGGGTCATTCCACCTCCAGGTGAGAACCACTGATTAATCCACTGAGGCATTTCTCCAGCATATCAACCCTTCTTACAGCAGTGCAACATGCATACCTGTGCCAGTTAATTATCCTTCCCCAAATGGAAGATCAACTTAGCATCCTTTGTCTCAGAGTTAAGGAATTGGTAGAAGAGGTACCAAGCTTGCATTGAGAGTCTGGATGTAGGGAAAATGCAGATAATCCTCTGACATCCACATGTGTGTTGTGGCTTGTGAAAAGAGACGTAAGCAGTTTGGTTCAGGATGTAAGGAAATATGCTATGGTGAAATGAAGACAGACAAACATACTTAACAAACGTTCTCTTTTTCTTTTAGATTATTTATGTCATCAGGAATCCAAGAGGTGCTGCTACATCTGATTATTATGTAAGAAAATTTTTACCTCTTTTGAACAATCAGCAGACTGTTGATGAACACCTTTACTCATTTATCCAAAGTGATCCTGAGTGGAATCTGGACCACAAAGATTATATTTTGAAATACTGGCAAGACCAGAGATTTGTGTTGCATGTTTAAAAACTAAATCTGTAGGTCACGACTGTTTAAAATTCTTTCAGTGTGGGACTAGAAGCCTGGCATAGCTGTTAAGAGTGTGTAGCACTCTTTCAGAATTTGGCTCCCAGCACACATATCAGTTTGCTTACAACTGCTTGTAACTCCAAATACAGAGATATAGCCCCTTCTTCTGGAATCTGCAGGACCCAGAAACTTCCCATAGATAAGGAAACATGACTTGTCCCCACAAAGGTCAATGAAATGATTCCTAATGATATTCTGCTCTACTCATAGATTGGTATTTAGCCCAATTGTCATGAGAAACTTCACCCAGCAACTGATGGAAACACATGCAGAGACTCACAGCCAAACATTAGGAAGAGTTTGAGGAATCCTGAAGAAAAGGGAGAAGAAGGACTGTATCAGCTAGAGGGGCCAAGGACATCACAAGAAAACCTACAGAATCAACCAACCTGGGCTCTTAGGGGCTCACAGAGACTGAACCACTAACCAGGGAGTCAGAATGTGTCTAACCTAGACACTCTGCATGTATGTTATGGTTGTGTAGCTTGGTCTTCTTGTGGGACTCCTCACAGTGGGAGCAGAAGTTGTTTCTGACTCTGCTGCCTATTTTTAGGCACCTTCTCTCCTACTGGGTTGCCTTGTCTAGCCTTAATAGAAGAGGTTCCTAGTCTTACTGCAACTTGATATGCCATGGCTAGTTGATATCCATGGAAGGCCTGTCCTTTTCTGAAGAGAAACAAAGGAGGAATGGATGAGGTGGCAAGGAGAAGGAAGCGGGGTGTGGGAGAGAAGGACTTGGAGGAGAGGAAGGAGGGGAAACTATGGTCAGGATGTAATATACATGCAGATGTATGTATGTATACAATTTTTTAAAAAAGGAAAAGTTGGCCACCACGGAGAATGATGAGTGTAATGGGGAGGAGCAGAAAAATATTACATGCATTCTATTATGAAATCTAGACTTAGTTGTGTGCATGGCACAGGACGAGAAGATGGGGCTTTTCAAGTGAGAAGGAAGACCAGTAGGAAGGAGCTAAGGTAGATAAAGGGTGATAAGTGATGAGGGAAATATGAGCTCAGTACAAAGATAGACATGTATAAAAAGTGACATAATGAAACCTATACTTTTTACACTAAAAATTAAAATTGTTTTATTTTTTGAGAGAAAAAAAGTCAGTTCAGACCATTTGCTGTTCTTCCAGAGGACCCAAATTTGGTTCCTAACACATGTGTCAGTTAGTTCACAACTGTCTGTAACAATAGCTCCAGGGGAATCTCAAACTCTCTTCTGGTCTCCCTGGGCACCTACCAACATGCCTATATACCTACCTACTTACCTACCTGCCTACTTACTTACTACCTGCACACACACACACACCTTTTTAAAAAAAATAGCTGATGGCTGGAAGGAACACTTGACAAAGGAATGGGGTTTTGTTTTCTATGACTCCTTTATCCTTTCATAATAAAAGAGTATGAAAATTGGCTGGACTTATGGCTCAGCGGTTAATTACTTGCTACTCTTTTAGAGGACCTGGGTTCAATTTCCAGCATCCTCATGATGACTCCCAGGTATCTCTACTTCCAAGGCAAAGGCACCCACTGCCGCCTTTTGGCCCGAGTGAGCACTGCATGCAGGATGTTGACAACAAAATATTAGGACACACAATAAGGGCGTATTCACCTTGAGGGGAACTCAAGTGCCTGTACCATCCTCAGTGTTCATACCCATTGTCGGTTGATAACTTCCTTCCACCCCCAGCACCTCAGCATGCAAAACGGGTTTCAGTTTCTTTCCAAACATTTGAATCCAGAACAACTTGATTCTGCTGTTCAAATCTGTTCCTTTTCAGTCATGATGGAGAATAGAATGTCCGGCAGTATAACACTAAGAAATCCAGAAATGTAAGACTCGGTCTTAAATATACCATTTCTGAGAAAAGGTGAAATGAGATAGTGTGCCAAGGTTGTATCATAGAAATCGTTACATTTTCAATATTTGCATAAAGCAGGAGACACAGACACCAATGTACTTAGAAGTTAGCATTACATTAATCAGATTCTTCTTTTTAAATTTATTTATTCTTTACATCCTGATTATAGCTCCATCCTTCCTCCCCTCCCAGCCCCACCTTCTTTCCACCCCTCTACCCTTCACCCTTGCCTGTTCCTCAGCAAATGGTAATTCCCTTTCCCATCCACTCCAATTCATCAAGTTGCATCAGGACTGAGCATGTCCTCTTCCCCTGGGCCTGGTAATGCATTCCTACCAGAAGGAAGTGATATAAAAAAAAAAAAGCTAGCAAGTGAGTCCGTGTCCAGTGGAGTTCCCTCTTTCCGTACTAGAGTACCCACATGAAACCCAACCAGCCCATCTGCTAAATCTTAGTAGGAGGCCTAGGTCCAGTTACTGCATGGTCCTTGGTTCAGTGTAAGCAAGCACCTCTGGGGCGTGATTGGCTGGCTGTAGGGCTCCTGTCACCTCCAGGACTTTTTCTTTTTCCTCCCACTTTCCCACAAGACTCCCTATGCCTCACCATATAGTTGGCTGTGAGTTTCACCATCAGTTTCGAGGTCCTGCTGAGTAGAGTCTCTCAGAGGACAGCTCTGAGAGGCTCCTGTCTGGAAGCTTAGCGGAGTATTGTTTATAGCGTCAGAGATTGGCACTCTCTGACAGGGTGGTATTTGGTTGGGTCAGGCATTGCTTGGCTTTTCCCTCAATCTCTCCTCTAAATTCTCTATATTTTTCTCTGCACATCTTAAAGGTAGGGTGATTTGGGGGTCAACGTTTTTGTGAGTGGGTTGGTGTTCCCCTCCCTCTTCTAGGAGATTAGCCTGGTTAAAGGGTGTTCTCTTCAGTCACTATGGCCTCTGCTATGAGGATTCTCTGCTTGAATTCTCCTCATATCCTCCCAGGAGCCTACCCTGAGTTCCGTCTCCAGTTTATCATAGAGTTACCCAACCCCCAGTTTCTCTTTTCGCTAAAGATCTTCTGTCCTCTTTCCCTCTCTCCCCCTGGGCCTGATTTCCACTCTCTTAACTCTCTACAACCCCTCTCCTCCCTTGTTCCCTCTCTTCAGCTCTTACTTTTGTCTATTCTGTGAAATTTATGCATCCTGAATCAGATTCTTTTAGAAGAGTCACTGCCCACAAATCCGCCACTGAGAATCCTTAGTAAGATTCTCAGTAAGAAACCCCGTTAAGCAGAGAAGGAATGAGAGATGTCTGTGCCCTGCTGGCTGTGCCCCAGCAATGGATAAGCCCTGTTTACACACTTAGACCATTCGGGCCTCAGTGACGTTATCCACGTCTGTAAGAAATTAGAGAAATAGTCTCAATGAAAAGACTTTCCAATCCAGAAGGTTTTGTGGGATCACAACATGTGACAGATACAACTTCATTCATCAGTAACCAAAACAGTGTATTTAGGCATGCAGGAACTTGGATGGGTTCCAGAGGCTTTATGCTGAGGGACCAAAGTCAACACCATAAATATACACACAAAATAGTTATGTAACAGTCATAAAATAAAGAAGTAAAACTGTAGAAATGGAGAATATGTTGCTGATGTTCAGGGACCTAGGGTACTGGGACATATGATGGTTCATATGTGACCCTAAAAGTAATAAAATTGGGAGAGTTTGTGGTGGTGGACTACCTGTGTATTTCAGTGGAAATGGATTACAAAAAAAAAATCCCACATTGAGAAAAATGATATAGAACACATTGATTTTCCGAATGGGAATTGTTCTGACATAGCATTGCATAATAGTTCCTTTGACTATAATACAATCTTATTGAAAAAATAATAGAAGGACACATGAAAACTTTTGGTGCTAGTTTTATATTATGATGTTCTATCACATGATTTTTCATTCTTTCCCATATGTGGGAGGCACCGACATTCAGGTATGAGAAGTAACTTCCGCAGTTTTTCCATGAAAGTTTTAAGACTAAGATTTCCTGTCTGATATTTCTGACACTCACAGCTACCAACTCAGTATCATCACAGCTCCTGTTCCTTTTGTGGTAAAGGTAGTTTTGACAGTTGGTATGAAGCAGAAAATTGTAGGATGACTCATTTTGGTGTTGAGAGAAAATACCAACTGGATAGAGTGACAGGCTCAGCTGTGCAAGTGGGACTTTTGCACATTTTCCTGTGCTCTCCCTCCTGTGTTCGACAGGCATTTCTGGTGACTAGAAGAATCTCTTCACTGTGTCTCAAAGTGAAGCCTTTGACAAAACCTATGAGGAGAAGATGTCGAGTCTTGATCCTGGTCTCCTCACGCGGTTGGAAGGCTGTTGACTGATTCTCCTTGTCTCTTAGGATTTCACTCTCCTGGAACTCACTCTGTAGACCAGGCTCCTGCTAAGCTGTGTACCACCACTGCATGGCTGTAAATTGGAGGACTGGAAACCATTTAAGAACTCTGAATATTAGCTACTTAAGCTTAAAAATTATTTGGGCTTGTTAGTTTTTTTCCCCTCAATCTGGATACAAGTTTGGGTCTTCTGGGACCAAGAAATCTCAATGGAGAAAATGCCTCCATCAGGACATCTGTGGTGGTATTCTCTTGATCAGTGGCCCCACCCTTGGGGAGGTGGCTCTGGGTTGTATAAAAAAAGTAGTCTGAGTAAACTGTAGGAAATTAAGCCAGTAAGCATCATTCCTCCACAATCTCTACTTCACTTTCTGCCTCAGTTTCCCCTGATGGACCTGTAAGCCAAATAAACCTTCTAGCCTCATGTTGCTTTTGGTGTGTTTTATTAAAACAATGGAATGAGAATTAGAATACTATCCTTTTGAGTTGCCTAGTGATTCACATCTCAAAACTCAAAGCAAAAGATTTTTAAAAACTTCTGACTCTGATCACCTCTCCTTGGGGGTGGGGTGGGGGGTGGGGAGCAGCCTTGCCAGGCCACAGAGGAAGTCCTGATGAGATCTGATAGGCTAGAGTCAGATAGGAGGGGAGGAGGACCTCCTCTATCAGTGCACTATGGTAGCGGCATAGAGGGAGAAGAGGGAGGGAAGGTGGGATTGGGAGGAGATGTGGAAGGGGCCCACAGCCAGGATACAAACTGAAAAAATTGTAATAAATGATAATAACAAAAAAATTTAAAAGAACTTCTGCCTCTCACTGGATAGAGTTTAGAGCGGACATATCTGTGTGTAGTTTCCAAAAATTGAATTGCTTGCAAACTATCAATAAAACATCATTTAAAATATTTTGGATTTTTAAAATATGTAAATATGAGTGTTTTGCCTTCATGTGTGTCTGTGTACCACACTTGTGCTGGCACTTGAGGAGGTGTTGAGCCTCCATGTGGCTGCTGGGAATTGAACCGAGGTTCTATGCAGCAACAATAAGTGCTATTAAGGACTGAGCCAACCCTCCAGCCCATAAACCATCATTTCAATATTTTTTCAAACAATTACGATGATTAATTTGTTAGCATTGGACGGTATCAGCAGAAGAGAAATATATATGCTTACCTGAGCTTCAAATCTACAGTTAGAAGAGAAAGAGGCATCACTTTTCTAGTTCGAACTCAGAGCAGGTGGGGCTATAGCGACAGCACAGCAGATCAGAGCGTTTGTGGGTCTTGCAGAAGCCGGCTGTATCCTATCAGCTGTCCATAACTCCAGCTCCTTGGGATCTGGTGCCCTCTGGTGGCCTCTATAGGTAACTTCAGTCTTTTTCAAAATTTTTTGTTAACTTTATATCCTGATTGCAGCTCCCTCCTGTCCTCTCCCCACTATTCTACTGTTCTTTCTTCTTCTTCTCCTTAGAGAGGGGGGAGATCCTTCCCTGACACATTAAGTTGCTGCAGAAATAGTCACATCTCCTCCCACTGAGGGCAGACAAGGCAGCTCAGGTAAGGTTATCCAAAGGATCAATCAGAGTCAGAGAGGGGCCTTGCTCCAATTGTCAAGGGAGCCACATGCAGATCAAGCTGCTCATCTGCTGCATATGTGCAAGGGGCCTAGGACCACTCTTTGGTTGGTGGTTCAGTCTCTGTGAGCTGCATGGGTGGACATGTTGCATAGGTTAGTTAGCGCTATAGGTCTTTTTGTGGAGACCTCGTCCCTTCTGGCTCCCTCAGGCTCTTCCATGAGACTGCTTGCACTCTAATGCTTGGCTATGGTTCTCTGCCTCAGTTTCCATCAGCTACTGGGTGGAGCTTCACAGTCTCCAAGGGCTTTGGTATACACGTGGTATATATCTACACTTCCTGGTGCACACATAACCATAAAATACAGACTTTTTAAAAGAAAAAATAATTTAAATATTTTCAGTGGTTGTCAGCCTTCCTAATGCTGTGACCCTTTGCTATAGTTCCTCATGTTGTGGTGACCCCCAACCATAAAGTTAATGTGTTGCTATTTCATAACTATACTTATGATACTGTTATGAATCATAATGTAAATATCTGATATGCAGGAGATCTGATATGCAATCCCTTTCATGAACCACAAGTTCAGAACTGCTGACCTAGGTTATTAAAATTTAAAATATTAAACAGGACTGACCTATATATTGTAATTTACAGCAAACATCATATTGACTAACAGCTAACTTTAAGTCAACAGTAAAACTCTTAAGATTTAGAGGTGTGTGTGTGTGTGTGTGTGTGTGTGTGCGTGCACATGCGCATGTGTGTGTATCTCTGTGTGTGCATGCTGCTTGTGGAAGCCAGGAAAGCACACCAGATACAGCAGAGCTGGAGTCAGAGGCAGATTTGAGCTACACCATATGTGTGCTATATACTCTCAGGTTTGAACTCCAGTCTCCTGAAGAGCAGGGAATGCTTTCAACCACTGAGTTATCTTCTCAGTACCAAGGGCAAGCCTTAGGTCTGATCCCTAGAACTTATAAAAAGAATTTTTGAGACCACTTCCCCCAGAAGTATGGATCCATTATTTTAACCATTGGGGATTTTAGATATTATATTCCTGCTTTCCACTTTCTGCACTGTGCTGTTTCTGTCTTTTAAGATCATGGAATGAACTACAGACAGCAATGACAGCAAGTGTAGACGTGTTAAAACATCATTCCCAACCACAACTGTAAGAGGATCAGGGTCCCTTCAGTTTCAAACCCAACACGTTAAGGAAACATGCATGTTTTCAAACATGCTTAGAATTTATTGAATGCATTGGTTATCTAAATATTGCAAAGTGGTGAGAGGAGGTATAGAAATGGGGTGGTGAAAGAACAACCCCAACACCAGCAACCAGTACTACGACGTGCAACATGGGACAAGGAATATAGGAGAAACATGATGAAGGAAAGACCTTTGCTTCAAGATCAATTCTAGCTATTCCTCTTCAACCCAAGGGTAATGAAAAATATTCAGATTATTGTTATTCTTTCCACAGCTTGCAATAGCATCTGTGATTCCTCAGAAAAATGCGGATTTGTCCAGTCTGGGGTGAAAAAGAAAGTATTTTGTTTATTTTCTTACATTTACTAATTTGTATGTGTTTGTACAGGCACATGCTACATTACACATTTGAAGGTCAGAGGGCTGTTCATGGGAATCCATCCTCCCCCTTCTGCCATGTGGGTTCTGGGTTGTAGGCCTGGCAGCAAGTGCCTTCACCCACTGAGTCGTGTTGCTATCCCAAGTTTTGCTGAGAATCATTTAACTTTCATTACACCTATGACTACTTCTCTGTCACCCTTCCCTAAGAATGAATGAGAGGAATGTACTGAGTATGCACAGAAAGCATGGTTCTCTCCCATATATATAAATGTTTATATATTTAATGAAATTCCATATAAAACATCTATCTAGATGGTAAGATTAAAGTTAAAATACTAATGTAAAAATAAAAAAAATGAATGTGTGGACATGGTCAGAAGTGTCTAAACATGCTTATCATTTCTTTCTTTTTTTAAAAAGATTTGATTACTTATACAACATTCTGCCTGCACACCAGATCTTACTATGGTGTTATGCTGGGAGCTGAAAGAACAGCGAGTGTTCTTAACCTCCGAGTCAGCTCTCCAGCCCACTTATCATTTGTTATTCATGCATTGTATCTTAATATAATATTGACTTTTTTCAAACTTATGAACACTGGTAAAATTACCATCATAGTTACCAATCTCATAATTATTTGTATTTAGCCTGTCCCTTTTTTGTCCATACTCACTTTCTGTGAGATATTTAAAGCATATCCTACACTTTAGATTACCAAAAAATATATCATATGCTTACCCATTCTCACTGCTGGTTTTACCCATACCATCATCACTAAGCTTACCTGAAAACGATATTGGTTCACAGACATTAAAAATCACCCAGTGCTTATTATCTTTAAACTCATTTAAAAAATCTATGTGTTTATTCTTCGAGAATTTCATATGTATACAATATATTTTGATCACATCCTCTCCCCATCCCCCTCTCTGACCTGTCCACATTCCTTTCCTAAATTTATGTCCTTTTCCTGCCCAAGAGCTCACTGACTAGTGGTGCCATATATGTGTGTGGTTGTGGGCCCAACCTCTGGAGCCTAAGAAAACTAGAGGGGCCACATTCCTGAAGAGAACTGACTAGCCTTCCCCTGAAGCCATCAAATGTCAGTAGCTCCTCAGCTGGGGATGGGGTCTCATGAGAACCTCCTCTAGCCATGTTGGTGTCTGGAGTGGTTTGATCTTATGCAGGTTGGCAGCCAGTGCTGCTGTCATTTCATGAGGATGCCTGCTTTGTCAAGGGTAAGAGATGCTGCTTTGTATCATCCTCCCCATTTCTTACTATCCTCCTATTCCTTCTCCAATTTTCCCTGAACCTTGGGAATAAGATATCATTCCATACCCCTCCTCTTTTAAAATATATATAATATCTTAAGCAGTCAACACTCAACATGGTTAAATACATTTTCTTTCTTGAAAAATTTCCCTTAGATTTTTAGGCATTAGTTCTCCCTGAATTTCACAAGTTAGGATTGGAACACTGGTCTCCCTGAAAAAGTACAGCTGGATTCCTTAATTTTCTCTTACCTTCTGTCTGCTTTTTCCTAGCCTGGTGACCATACACATGTTATGTCACCTTTAACTACACAAAAAGTTAACACTGATCTGCTAGGCTCTTTTAGATCTGCTGTCTGTTTCAGCTCCTGCCTCTCCAAACTCTCCTTCAGTCAATACTGCCCCAACTGTAGCATTCTCATTGTGACTTACAATTTGTGTTCACACCCTCGCCCTTCTTAACATCTTATCTTTGCTTGCATAGTACTACTTTCTATAGCCTTAGTATAGGATCCAAGTCAACAGAGTGGAGGTGTGATAGAATACTCATGTATATAAACAAAAAAGTTTTAAAAAATGGGCACTGAAAATGTGTTATACCTTGAGAGATCATTAAATGACTTATACAAAGTGTACTATGCATGTGAACTCATATTTATAAGCATTTATCTTTTTTTGTTACCCCTTCTTGTTTTTTCTAAATGTTATCAAATATTCACATATAGTATGTTTGTGTATACATTTTAGACAGGGTCCATGAAAGAAAACATGTGGTTTCTTTTTGCTTGCTATACTTCCAAGTCCACTCATTTTATGTACATTTTGTGATCTCATTATTCTTTTGAGCTGAATGACAACTTTAAAAATAAGCCAGGTTAAAAAAATGTCTGTTGATATTGGAGTAATCACCACCAGCAGATGGTACTCATGAATGTACAGAAATCAAGGATGCTCCTCAGCATCCTTCAGTGCAATGGTGGCCCCTTACAACAGAACTCCCCAGCTCCGTGTCACTGGAGCTGAGCTTGAGCAAACTGCCATGGAAGAGCTTGCTTTGAAGCCGTTCTTGACCTTGGGAGACAGCATCTACTCACCCAAGCAGCTTCAGTTTACAGTCTTTGTGATTCAAAGGCTCACACAGCACCTTCACTCCAGCGTGGTCCAAGGTTTTCCAGCCCAGATTTAGGCTATTCAATGTTTTTCAGGTGGTGAGAGCTGAGGCCAGGTCTTCACAAAGATTGGTGATGAACTCACACATGTCTAACCTGTGACAGAGAAAATACCAGAAAAAGACTCTGTTGTTCACTTTCAGGCTTCTGAGCAAAGACCTAAACAGCCCCAAATGTCCACAGTAACAACTCTGAGAAAATCCTGGTCTCAAATGCAAAGGAGTTATGACCCACAAGTTGACAACCATTGCTCTAAATGCATAGTATTATTGTTATGCATTAATTTAGCTCTCACGCCTTATTAAAAAAAAGCCGTTTTTACACTGGATTGGTTAATATGGACACTCACAGCTGGTCAGCGTTCAGAGAGTGACTGCAGAGTACTCAGCCTCAAATGAGGCATCTGTGTCATTCAGCCCTCCCCAAGGCATGGGGACACACAGAAGAGGAGGAAGAAAGACTAAAAGAACCAGATAATTGTAGGGAGGAGACATGACAGGAGCATTTCACTCACACTCACAGCAGCTGTTGTTGCCTGCACAAGACCTATGCATTACCATTTTCTCAAAACTCATGCACCTATGCTAAGTGGAATTCTTAATCCTATGGACCCTCTAGCTTTCCCTCATCAAGTTGGGACCCCTTCCCACTGTGACTGTTATCAGAGACTCACCCAAGACACTGAAATTTAAAATTTGGATGCCTCAGAGCTTTACACAACTGCTCAACTCTCCAGTGTCTTGTACGCTATTGTTGCCCAGTTTCAGTGTCTTTAGATTTTATTGCAAGTAAGGACAGCAGAGACCTCCTCACCGTGTTCTGAAGAGAAACAGCAACCACACAACCTGGGAAAACACACATGCAAACATACTTACTCACCAATCTGTTTGTTTCGATTCATTGTTGATTTTAATTTTAGAACTTCAGTATGAGCACTGTATCCACCCCTCCCTTCAATTACTCCCAGTTTCCCTTTCCAAACTAATAATCTCTTCTTTAATTATTATTGTTATATATATACGTGTGTATGCAAGCATGCACACATGTATACGTAACCTATAAAGTCCATTTAACCTTGCTTGTATGTACATGTGTCCAGTGGATTGGATAACCTGTGTCAGAATTTGTCCTTGGAGGAGATTGGTTCTCCTTCTCTCAGCAGCCATTCATTGAGCACCTTTCTTTTTTGAGACAGGGTCTCATGTAAACCAGTCTGGCTTCAGACTCATTACATAGCTGAGGTTAACCTTGAACTTCTGACCTTCCTAGCTCTATCTCCCAGTGCTGAGATTATAGGCCTGTAGTTACAACGCCATTATTTTTTTTTTAAAGCTGTGATAGAGAATCAAACTCAGAGCTCTATATTTGCTAAGTAAGCATTCTATCAACTGAGCTACAACCGAGTCTGTGGGATTCCATCTTAACAGTTGGCTGATTTCTATTTCCTTGTATGATCTAGAAATGCCCAAGCACTTCCAAGCATGCTAATGATGCTTCTCCATATGGAATACTCTGTTCTGTTTTGGTTCACTGCAGTTCTTATGACAGTTAATGCTAAACAGGATAAAACTCTGACCATTTTGGGATAATTTTAATAGAGGTTTTATCATGTAAGTATGACTGGCTTACTCCAAATTGAACTTATCACTGAGGATGGGGCATGAGAATGATAGCTACAGAACACAGTCCTGACTTGGTTCTTCTGGGGGCTGACCACTGTGCAGTATACTACCAACAATCACCTCATTAAAATAAAAGTTGATCTTACCACCTGGAAAATGCCAAGAGGTTGGAAGCCTCATGTTGGGAATCAAGGCAACATTCCAAATGTCAGAGAAAATGGTTCTCCTACCACCACTAGGCATTCATGAAGTTACAAAAGTTTGTCATTCCTTTACACAGCTAGAGGAAAAGACCAAACTGCATATTGCTTAGCATAAGCTAGCATACCATAAAAGCCAGTGGTGATAAACTCACATCTGAGCTAGCATGCCACTTAAAAACAACAGATCATCAGTATCCTGCCAACTTCAACTTATTTTCATGCCATTTCCTAGCCTAGTTGCATGGCTCCTAATTCTCTTTTCAAAGACCTTGTGGAAGTTTTATTTATGGATTGTTTCTGTGCTAATAGCTTTTACAAAATGTCTCTGCAAATTGACCTCTGACATCTATGGGTGTCGTGCCACACACACTAAGTAAATAAATGTAATAGAATCCAGATATACTATTATGTTGGTATTCACACCACCAGAAAACAAACAAACAAACAAACAAAGAAGTCATCAAAATACAAGGAGAAAAACGTTAGAAGGGATTGTGAAGCAACACAAGGTAAGTAGATGTAATCAAAATACACTGTAAGCATGGGTAAAAGCGTCATAGTGAGAGAGGTGGGTCAGCGGTTAGGACCACTTGCTGCTCCAACAGAGGACTAGAGTTCAGTTCTAGGCAGCTCACTGGTAGCTCACAACTGCACAGAACTCCAGCTCCAGAAGATCTGACACCTTGCTTTTTAAGGCACCTGCATACGGGCTCCTGCACACATGCACACACGCAAACATGTTTTGACAAAGAGGAAAAGAAATTGTCAAAATGGAACTTATTTTATAAAATGTGCTAATGCAGAACACAATTTTCGAAGTTAAGCCTTAAAAGGGGTTTTAAGAAATCATGAAACTCCTGAGTGTGGACAATGCATTGACTTTATGTTGCTTGTTGAACATTTCAGAGCAGAGCACAGATTCACAACCACATCATTGGCGAGATTAGTTGCAAACAGGTTCAGGGATTTCCGATGAGGTATCTGAGGAATTATGTGAAATTATGAACCATCTCCAAAGTTGAAGGAACACCTGCTGAATAAGGCCAAAAGGCACATTATCCCAGGGTGTGTGGGCCTATGGCAAAACAAGTTATATGGTTGTTTGGGGATTCTGGTCACCCCATAAGTTCTCACCGGTTATTTCTAGGTACCAGACAAGCACTAAGGCTAAAGCTACTCATATCTCTCCCTTTTCTCCCATTTCCCACATGACTGTGTCACACCTAGAGCATTCTAAGGAGACTCATATTTACCCTCCTATTAAACTCCGAACATTTTCTGTCACGGCTAATCAAGGTTGTCTACTTGCCATTATCTGGAAAAAGGGAACCTTAATTGTGGGATTGCTTTCATCAGATTGACATGTCTGTGGGGCATTTATTTGATCAATAATCTTTGTAGAAATGCCATTGTGAGGGGCATTATCCCTGGACAGGTTGGTCTGATCCACATAAAAAAGGTTGTGGAAGGGCTATGGAAAGACAAGCCAGGAAGCAACATTCCTTTATGGTCTTTGCTTCAGTTCCTGCCTTCAGATTCTTGCCCTGACCACTCTTGGTGATGAATTATGACCTATGAGTGGTAAAATTAAATAAACATTTTCTTACCCAAGGCTGCTTTTGGTCATGGTGTTTATAACAGCAACAGAAACTAAGTCAGAATAGAATAACACATTAAACATAATACTTGTGTTTATATTAGTGTTCCCAGTTGTATCCAAAGGAAGGGCTCATTTTTTAAGCACTGATGCTGTTTTTACTGTACTTTTTTGTTGTTTTTTGAGACAGGGTTTCACTGTGTAACTCTGGTTGTCCTGAAACTCACTCTATAGACCAGGCTGGCTTCAAACTCAGAGATCCACCTGCCTCTGCCTCTCTAGAGTTGGAATTAAAGGGGGTGCCAATCACCTGAATGAACAAATACTAATTTTGTAAGACATCACTATCTATAACGGTCATGAAGTTGGGTCCAGAGTTAAAAAATTAGATGTGAATATTTTGCTTTTTGTATTTATTCCCTTTTCAAGGTTGGAAAAATGTAGCCAGACTTATGCCTGATCACATTTCTTCATGATAACAAACAGATGTCAGCATAATCACTAAAAAATTAACACTGAGGTAGACAAATGGCTCAGTGGTTAAGAGCACATACTGCACTTGCAGAGGACTAGAGTTCATTTCCCAGCGCCCACATCTGGAAGCTCACCACTGATTATAACTCTAGTTTCAGAAGATCCGACTCAGATGCACACATCCATATACACAATTAAAAATAACTTTAAAAATTAGACCTTTAATTAACATTCATTGCATTCTCTAGAATATAGTCAATTACTATTGGGTATTATTTTAGCACACACACACAGTGATGTGTAGGCATTTAGACAAACGCATACACTATATGAATAGGTATTTACAAACTACATATACATCAGTTGTATGTTTGTGTGAGGCAGAAATCTTCAACTAGGTGATATATTGTATTTCTTACTTTTGATTTTAGTTCTGTATTTATTTATGCATTAATCTCCTCTACAAAGAAGTGAGGGAATTTCTTCTATGTACTTAAAAGATGGGTGATAGCAAACCTGTGACAAGCTTTGGAGCTTAAAAGCATTCAGACGCACTCTAGGACATCGAATCACAGGGAAGCCAAATGGCCTTTTCACTGAGATTATAGCTGTCCAGATCCAACACACACAAGTTCTAGAAAACTTCACATAACATAGCCCAATATTTTATTGAATTTCTACTATGAGATAACACATCATTATTATCTAGTGACTAAATTCAATTCAAGACATTTCTAAGATAGGCATATCACTCGAACTGCTGGAAGCAGTTGCATGCTGGGTTGGCAGAAACAAGCAAGTGAGCTTCCTGGAGGCAGCCTACTCAGTTTTGCAAGGCTGATGAGTATGTGCATCCCTAGTGTAGGCAAGGCCCCCAGGATTTTGCCTCAAGACTGCTTATTGTTGCTACACTGCCTTTCCATACTTGTCTCAAGTATTTGGCATGGCAGAGACCTTCACTGCTTATTGCCTTACTCTGTTGGGCAGATTTCCTGCAGATTATTTTAAAGATGTACCTTCATAGTGCTGTTTAAATGAATTAATGTTTTCATAACTCCTGATGACGATTTTTAAAATTTATGACTTGATTCAAGTAATTTAAAAACCCTCCTACAGCATAGCAAAAACTGCTAGGAGCTTTGTGGACATGGGGACATATATGAAGCACTTGAATTATACCAAGAAGGAAAACAAGGCTGAAACAAATTAATAATCAAGGAAATACACTCATTCTAGGTTTAGTCCAATGATAAGGCCCAGATGTGCACCATAATAAGAAAGACCATATGAATGTTGAAACAAAGAATAAATGGTTAGCTATATAAGACAAGACAGACACCTGTTCCTTAGAAAAACCTTGACATAAAAAAAACTTGCTTTGATTTTTGATCACCTCCCCCTGAGGGGGAAGCAGCCTTGCCGGGCCACAGAGGAAGACAATGCAGCCACTCCTGATGAGACCCGATGGACTGGGATCGGAGGGAAGAAAAGGAGGACCTCCCTTATCGGTGGTCTTGGGGAGGGACACGGATGCAGAGGGGGGAGGAGTTGGGACAGGAGGAGGGAGGGAACTACAGGGGTATATAACATGAATAAAGTGTAATTAATAAAGAATTTAATAAAAAAACCCTGCTTTGAGGGAGATCCAAGATGGCAGCGACCAACGTGCACAGTATATGAGAGGCAGAGGATCTGAAACTCCAAAATTGGTGAGCTCAAATTGGACAGCTAAAGCCAGAAAATCAACATTGAGGCTTCCTGAACAAGAGGGGACATCACATGAGCTGAGAAGTTTAGATTCAGGTCACCTACGGACTTCTCTGGGGACAGAGAGAAGTGAACTTTTGAACCCCTTGCACTTCCTTTTTTTGGGACTCCCTCCTTGGCAGAGGTGGCCCACTATGCCAGAGATTCTCAACACATAATTCACTGTCTGGGGACTGAGACAGCAGGGGCAGAGCTCCTACTCCTCAGCCATGGCTGCCAGCTGTACTGGCCTTCCGAGTCCCAGATCCACAGTATCATCCTTCCCGGTCCTGGGTCTGCCAGTGGCTGTTCTGACTCCACAGGGTCTCCCAGCCAGTGACTGTACTGGCTACCCAACCCCTCAGTGGCAGCCAGTCACCAAAGTCCAGCAGACCCACCAAATGAACCAGGTACACCAGGTGAGGGGCCACCTAGATCTGTGGACCACTGTTGTGGCCCCCCAGGACTTCCCAGTAGGCACCTGAACAGGCCTCCCAGTTCCGTGGCTGCAGCTGGACTCCTTAGTTTCATGGTTGCAGCATTACTGAGCTGGCAGAGCTCATCCTCCTGCTTTTGACTCAGCAGGCCTAAACCTGAGAGTAGAGAGCTGGGGTACCCTGGTGCTTGCTGATTTGACCTGCTAGACAGTGAGTGTGCACTCAACTGCCTGCAGAGCTCCAGATCCAGAATACTTCTAAGCAGCCAGTCATCAGATCCCTCCCACCCATACATCCACTGTGGGAAATAGAGGGATCCTTGGGACATTGAAGTCCCTGCTCTGTGGGTCCACCAGTGGAGTTCAGGCAAATAATGCCTAGAGCTCAGACAGAGCCAAATACCAGTATTCTCTAGGCCACTGAGGTATTCAGGGTATTTGCCATAAGCAAATTGAACCTGCAATTATCACCAGTGCCTGCAACACCTTCAGAGCCTGCAACCCCTTATGTGCCTGCAAGGTGGTGCCCCTCCCACAAATCAGGGCTTCCACATTCTCTAGCACCCTGTCCCTCAAGGCACACTTCCATGCACACACACAGTCTCACTTGCATTTGTCCTTCTGCGCCTGCAGACTTTCCTACCGTAGGTAAAGCTGAAACACCAATGCATACCCTGAAACCACTGGACACTCTCATCTTCCTGAAGAATTCTCCAGACACCAGAGAAAGATGGTACCAGTCTGAACTGCAGAATCCCAGATCAAACAGTGAAGGTTACAGATAAGCAAATGGCCAGAAGTCAGTGAAAGAACACATCCAACAAAAATCAGGACATCATGGCTTCACCAGCAACCCCCAAATCAGTGGATACTCTAATTCAACGGAAACATAGGAAAATAACTTTCAAGCTATGCTTATCCAGTTAAAAGAGGAAACAAACAAATCTCTCAAGAAATTGCCTCACAAATGGAAGCAAAAAAGGAAAAAATGAACAAAGCTCTCAAGGAAACACAGACAAATGTAGCTAAACAAATAGAGGCCCAAGAAGAGGCACAATTAGTGGCATATAGAGAGTAAACAAACAAAAAATGAGATCATCATAGAGACAGGAATCCACATTCAAACAGATGAAAAAAATGGTGCAAGGCATGAAAACAGAATTAGAATCAATAAAGAAAACACAGTGAAAACCCTGTAACTGGAGAACTTAGAGAAAAGATCAGGAACAGAGTACAAGAGATGGAAGAGAGAATCTCTGGTGCTGAAGATACACTTGCAGAAATTGATACTTGTGTCAAAGAAAAAGTAAAATTAGAAAAGTCCCAAACACAAAACATCCAAGAAATCAAGGACAACATGAAAAGATGAAATCTAAGAATAGTAGGAATTGATGAAAAAGAAGATTCACATCTCCAAGGTCCAGAAAATATCTTCAGGAAAATCATAGAAGAAAAATTTCCCAACATAAAGAAAGAGGTGTCCATAAACATACAAGAGGTCTACAGAATACCAAATAGACTAGATCAGAAAAGAAACTTCTCCCATCACATTATAGTCAAAACACTAAATCCACAGACCAAAAAAAGATATTAAAAGCAGCAAGAGAAAAAGGCCAAGTAACATATGAAGGTAGACCTATCAAAATCACACCAGACTTCTCATCAGAAACTATGAAAGCCAGAAGGGCCTGGACAGATGTCATGCAGACTTTAAGAGACCACAGATGCCAAGCCAGACTACCACACCCAGCAAAGCTTTCAGTCAACATAGATGGACAAAATAAAATATTCCATGACAAAACAAAATTTAAGCAATATCTTCACAACACACCAGCCCTCCAGAAGATACTAGAAGGAAAACTCCATTCCAATGATAACAACTACACCTAAGAAAACATAGGATACAGATAATTTCCCAACAAAAATTAAAAGAAAACAAGCAATGAATCACAGTAGGACCACCAACTCCACAATAAAAGGAACTAATGTTCATTGGTCACTATTATCTATCAACATCAATGGACTCAACTGTCCAACAAAAAGACACAGACTAACAGAATGGTTGCAGAAACAGGATCCAACATTCTGCTGCATCCAAGAAACACACCTCTGCAACAAAGGAAAAAACTACCTCAGAGTAAAGGGCCGGAAAAATGTTTTTCAAGCAAATGGACCCAGAAAACAAGCTGGGGTAGCTATCCTAATATCTAATAAAATAGACTTTCAAGCAAAATTAATTAAAAAGATGAGGAGGGGCACTTCATTCTCATCAAAGGAAAATTCCACCAGGAGGACATCACAATTTTTATTTTTACTTTAAAGATGTTTTAATATCAAAATGGAAATCATGGAATCTTTTACACTGGGGAAGAGATTTTTGCCTATGTTTTCACAGGTAATGAAAGACTATAGGTTCCATCAATACAAATAAGGATCCTATATGAGTAAGAGAAGTTCTACATTGAAGGCATGACTCAAGGATGACACAATTTTGAACATCTATGCCCCAAATACAAGACCACCTACAATTTGTAAATAAAACATTAGTAAAACTGAAATCACATATCGATCCCAACACCTTAATAGTGGGAGACTTCAACAGTCCACTCTCACCAAGGGACAGATCATCTAGACATAAGCTAAACAGGGAAATAAGGGCGCTTACAGCAGCCCTAAATCAAATGGACCTTATAGATATCTACAGAACTTTCACCCAAATTCAAGAGTTTATCTTCTTTTCAGCACCTCATGGAACCTTCTCCAAAATGGACCATATAGTTGGTCACAAAGCAAGCCTTAGCACGTACAAGAAGATTGAAATATTCACTATAACCTAACTGACCACCATTGTCTAAAGCTGGACCTCAACAATAACAGAAATAGCAATAAGCCTACACACACATGGAAACTGAACAACTTGCTACTCAACGACAGCTGGGTAAGGGAAGAAATAAAGAAAGAAATTAATGACTTCCTAGAATTCAACGAAAATGAAAGCAAAACTACCCAAACTTATGGGACACAATGGAAGCAGTGCTAAGAGGAAAGTTCATAGCGCAAAGTGCCTTCAAGAAGAAATTTGAAACATCACATACAAGCAACTTAACATCTCACCTGAATGCCCTAGGTAAAAAAAAGAAGCAGACACACCCAAGAGGACTAGACTGCTGGAAATATTCATGCTCAAGGCAGAAATGAATAAATTAGAAAGAAATAAAACAATTCAAAGAATCAGTGAAACCAAGAGCTGATTTTTTTGAGAAAATCAACAAGACAGAGAAGCCTTTAGCCAATCTAACTAAAAAGGAGAGAGAAACTGTCCAAGTCACCAAAATCAGAAAAGAAACATAACTACAGACACTGAGGAAATCCACACAATCATGAGGTCTTACTATAAAAGCCTATATGCCACAAAATTTGAAAATCTAAATGAAATGGACAATTTTTTTGATAGATTCCACTTACAAAAATTGAATCAAGATCAGGTAGAAAGATTGAAGAGTACTATATCCCCAAGGAAATTGAAGCAGTCATCAAATGTCTCTCTTCCAAAAGGAGCCCAGGGCCAGATGGTTTCAGCACAGAATTCTACCAGACCTTCAGAGAAGAGCTAACCCCAATTCTCTTCAAACTATTCCACAAAAATAGAAACAGAAAGAACATTACCAAACTCATTTTATGAAGCCACAGTCACCTTGATACCTAAACCACACAAAGATCCAACAAAAAAGAGAACTTCAGACCTATCTCTCTTATGAACATTGACACAAAAATACTCAATAAAATACTTGCAAACCAAATTGAAGAACACATAAAAGATATCATCCACCATGACCAATTAGGCTTCATCCCAGGCATGCAAGGGTGGTTCAATATACAGAAATCCATCAATATAATCCACCATATAAACAAACTGAAGGAGAAAAAAACCACATGATCATCTCCCTAGATGCCGAAAAAGCATTTGACAAAATCCAACACCTGTTCATGTTTAAAGTCTTGGAGAGATCAGGGATACAAGACACAGACTTAAACATAGTAAAGGCAATATACAGCAAGCCTACAGCCAACATCAAACTCAATGGAGAGAAACTTAAATCAATCCCACTGAAATCAGAGACAAGGCAAGGCTGCCCATTGTCTCCATATCTCTTCAACATAATCAAAGACCTGTTTGATAAAAACTTCAAGTCTCTTAAGAAAGAAATTGAAGAAGATATCAGAATATGGAAAGATCTCCTGTGCTCATGGATTGGTAGGATTAACACAATGAAAATGGCCATTCTGCCAAAAGCAATCACCATATTCAATGCAATTCCCATCAAAATTCCAACACAATTCTTTACAGATCTTGAAAGAAACATTCCCAACTTCATGTGGAAAAAAAAGTCCAGAATTTCCAAAACGATCTTGTACAACAACAGATCATCTGGAGGTATCTCCATCCCTGATCTCAAGCTGTACTACAGTGCAATAGTAATAAAAATTCCATGGTATTGGCATAGAAACAGAATGGAGGATCAATGGAATCAAATGGAAGACACAGAAAAAAACCCATACACCTATGGATACTTGATTTTTGACAAAGAAGCCAAAACTATGCAATGGAAAAAAGACTGCATCTTCAATGAATGGTGCTAGTCCAACTGGATGTCTACATGTGGAAAAATGAAAATAGATTCATATTTATCACCCTGCACAAAACTATAGTCTAAGCGGATCAAAGACCTCAACATAAAACCAGACACACTAAATCTGTTAGGAGAAAAAGTGGGGAAGAGCCCAGAACTCATTGGCAGTGGAGACAACTTCCTGAACAGAATACCAACAGCACAGTCTCTAAGAGCAACAATCAATAAATGGGACCTCATGAAACTGAAAAGTTTCTGTCAAAGAAGGGACACTGTCCTCAGAATAAAATGACAGCCTACACACTGGGAACAGATCTTCACCAACCCTATATCTGACAGAGGGCTAATATCCAGAATTTATAAAAACTAAAGAAGTTAAAAAGCAATAAATTAGGCAATGCAATTAAAAATGGGGTACAGAGCTAAATAGAGGATTCTCTGTTAAGGAATATAGAATGGCAGAAAACACTTAAAGAAATGCTCAATGTCCTTAGCCAGCAGGGAGATGCAAATCAAAATTACCCTGAGATTTCATCTTAACCCCTCAGAATGGCTAAGATCAAAAACTCAAGTGACAACACATGCTGGAGGGGTTGTGGAGAAAGGGGAACCCTCTTCCATTAGAGGTGAGAACGTAAACTTGTACAACCACTGTGGAAATCAATCTGGCTCTTTCGCAGACAATTAGGAATAGTGCTTCCTCAAGTTCCAGCTATAGCAGTCTTAGGAATATATCCAAAAGATGCTCAAGTACACAACAAGAACATTTGCTCAACCATGTTCATGGCAGCTTTATTCGTAATAGCCAGAACCTAGAAACAACCCAGATGTCCCTCAGTGGAGGAATGGATACAGAAATTGTGGTACATTTACACAATGGAATACTACTCAGCAATTAAAAACAAGGAAATCATGAAATTTGAAGGCAAATGGCGGGATCTAGAAAAGATCGTCCTGAGTGAGGTATCCCAGAAGCAGAAAGACACACACAGTATATATTCATTTATAAGTTGATTCTAGACCTATAATATAGGATAAACATACCAAAATCTGTACACCTAAAGAAGCTAATCAAGAAGGTTCCAGGGTAGGATGATCAATCCCCACTTAGAAAGACAAATGGGATGGACATTGGAAGTAGGAGAAAATAAGAAACAGGACAGGAAGAGGGCCTGTGAAAGACTCTACCTAGCAGTGTATCAAAGCAAATATTAAGACACATAACCAACCCTTTGGCAGAGTGCAGGGAATCATATGAAAGAAGGGGGAGTTAGTAAGACCTGGAGAGTACAGGAGCTCCGCCAGGACCAAATATGTGGGCACAGGCAGGTGTCTTTTATGAGACTGATTCTCCAACCAAGGACCATGCATGGATATAATCTAGAAACCCTGCTTGGATGGAGCCCATGTCAGCTCAGCATCCAAGTGGGTTTCCTTATTAAGGGGAACAGGGACTGTCTCTGACATGAACCCAATGGCTGGCTCTTTGACCTTCCCCTCACTCCCGAGGGATGAGCAGCCTTGCTGGGCCACAGAAGAGACCATTGTAACCAGTACTGATAAGACCTGATAAACTATGGTCAGATGAGAGGGAGGAAGACTTCTCCTATCAGTGGACTTAGAGAGGGGCAGGATGGAGATGGAGGGAGGGTGGAGTTAGGGGGGAATGAGGGAGGGGGCTACAGCTGGGATACAAAGTAAATAACCTGTAATTACTACAAAAAATTAAAAAAATTGGAAAAAAGAAAATAATTGAGGATAAGTTCATACTTAAGATTTACAGGCCTAGAGTGAGAGTACAGTAAGGGGCCCGCACACTATCTATTTGAACATTTAAGTGATAGGTGACAAGCTCAGAAAAAAAATTCTCTCCTATAGTCTCAACAAATATAACTTCCAATTTGGAAAAAGTAAAACATCTCTCAACACTTCCATCTCTCATATCCTGCCTGACTGAGGACTGACATATATGTGTGAATATATTGGCAGTCTGACCTCCTCACCAATACAGCCCTTGAGAAAATAGTAAAAATACTCAGTTATCTTCTGAAAATAGACTCAAGATATGGACTTCAGAGCTTGAGTTTAGAACACGTACAAGGCAGTGGTACCCTATCTAGGGGTCATTACAAGACAAAACAAGGCTTCCTAAATGGGTACTTCACAAACACTTGATTTTAGAGCCATGTTACAACACAATTACAGGTTTCAATATATAATGTTATATTGTCTTATTAAATATAAAATAATTACAATTAAATAATAATTTCAGAAAGGAGGCATCTGTAGCACTGGGATGATGTCTAAAAATGTTTGTGTCTAACAATGCCCATCGGATGGCCACCCACCAACCACACAATGAGCAAAAGACTAAAAGCACATGGACTGGGATAGAGAGTTTCTGGTCAAATTGTGCATTGATTTGGTTAAAATTTCTCTGTTTGGTACAGGGAGGAGCATCTACATCTGCAGTACTGACGTGGATGAGTGAGTATATGTGGAGAAAAGCACAAATCTACGCACCACCCCCAGATGGAACATTTCACTGTAAATGTAAATGTTTTAAAAAGCAAAAGAAAAATTAATTTGTTCTAGACATTTCCAGTTCTTCTAATGTCAAAGAAACTTGTATCATAGTTACTCCTGCTATCAAGTACAATGAAAATATTTAAAATTCTCAACAGAGGGATATTGAATGACAGAGAAATATTTAAAGAAATACATAACTTCATTCATCTAGGAAATGCAAATCAAAATGACCTTATACCCATCAGAATGGCTAAGATAAAAAACTCAAATGACAGCACATGCTGGAAAGGTTGTGGAAAAATGGGAACCCTCCTCCATTGCTAGTGGGAATGTAAACTTATACAACCACTTTGGAAATCAGTCTGGTGCTTTCTCAGAAAATTAGGAGTGATGCTACTTGAAGTTCTAGCTATAGCACTCTCCTGGGCATATATTTGAAAGAGGTTCAACCATACAAGGACATTTGCTCAGCTATGTTTATAGCAGCTTTATTCATAATAGCTAGAATCTGGAAATAACCCAGATGTTCCTCAACTAAAGAATGGATAAAGAAATTGTGGTATATTTACACAATAGAATACTACTCAGCAATTAAAAACAAGGAAATCATGAAATAAAGTTTTTTATAAGGAGGTTCTAGTAAACAGTACAACATATACAAGATACAGGTCTAAGCATAAATTCATCCAAT
>CM053755.1:52324676-52341186 GCA_028658305.1 Pachyuromys duprasi | reverse complement strand
TGGCAATCACGGGTGCTGGCGTTTTAGGTCCCAGAGTTCAGTCTCCTGGTCGCTGCGTTATCAAATTTTAATTTTTTAATATTAATTACAGTTTATTTATATTTTATCCCAGCTGTAGCCCCTCCTTCATTCCCTCCCAATCCCAACCTCCCTCCATTATCTCCTCCCTGACTCTCTCTAAGTCCACTGATAGGGGAGGTGCTCCTCCTCTTCCTTCTGACCTTAGCTCATCAGGTCTTTTCAGGACTGGCTGTAATGTCCTCTTCTGTGGCCTAGCAAGGCTGCTCCACCCTCCGGGGGTGGGAAGGTCAAAGAGCCAGCCACTGAGTTCATGTCAGAGACAGTCCCTGCTCCCCTTACTAGGGTACTTATTTATATACTGAGCTGCTATGGGCTCCATCCAAGCAGGGGTTCTAGGTTATATACATGGTCCTTGGTTGGAGAATCTGTCTCAGGAAGACCCCTGTGCCCAAATATATTTGGATCTTGTGGAGCTCCTGTCCTTTCTAGATCTTGCTAACTCTCCCTTCTTTCATATGATTCCCTGTGCTCTACTCAAGGTTTTGTTCTGAGTCTCAGCATTTGCTTTGATACAATGCTAGGTAGATTCTTTTACAGGTCCTCTGTGGTAGGCTCCTGTCCTGTTTCTTGTTTTATCCTACTTCCAATGTCCATCCCATTTGTCTTTCTAAGTGAGAATTGATCATCTTACCTTGGAACCTCCTTCTTGTTTAACTTCTTTAGGTGTAAAGATTTTAGTATGTTTATCCTATATTATAGGTCTAGTATCCACTTATAAGTGAGTATGTACCGTGTATGTCTTTCTGCTTCTGGAATTCCTCACTCAGGATGATCTTTTTTAGATTCTACCATTTGCCTGCAAATTTCATGATTTCCTTGTTTTTAATTGCTGAGTAGTATTCCATTGTGTAAATGTACCATAATTTCTGTATCCATTCCTCTGTTGAGGGACATCTGGGTTGTTTCCAGCTTCTGGCTATTATGAATAAAGCTGCCATGAACATGGTTGAGCAAATGTTCTTGTTGTGTACTTGAGCATCTTTTGGATATATGCCTAGCAGTGGTATAGCTAGATCTTGAGGAAGTGCTATTCCTAATTGTCTGAGATTGATTTCCAGAGTGGTTGTACAAGTTTACATTACCACCAGCAATGGAGGAGGGTTCCCCTTTCTCCACATCCTCTCCAACATGTGTTGTCACTTGAGTTTTTGATTTTAGCCATTCTGAGGGGTGTAAGGTAAAATCTCAGGGTTGCTTTGATTTGCATCTCCCTGATGGCTGAGGATGTTGAGCATTTCTTTAAGTGTTTCTCTGTCATTCTATATTCCTCTATAGAGAATCCTCTGTTTAGCTCAGTACCCCATTTTTCAATTGGATTGCTTGATTTGTTGCTTTTTAACTTCTTTAGTTGTTTATATATTCTGGATATTAGCCCTTTGTCAGGTAGAGGGTTGGTGAAGATCTGTTCCCAGTGTGTAGGCTGTCGTTTTGTTCTGAGGACAGTGTCCCTTCCTTGACAGAAACTTTTCAGTTTCATGAGGTCCCATTTATTGATTGTTGCTCTTAGAGCCTGTGCTGTTGGTGTTCTGTTCAGGAAGTTGTCTCCTATGCCAATGAGTTCTAGGCTCTTCCCCACTTTTTCTTCTAACAGGTTTTATGTTGATGTCTTTGAGCCACTTGGACTTTAGTTTTGTGCAGGGTGATGAATATGAATGTTTGCATTTTTCTATATGTAGACATCCAGTTGGACAATCAACATTTGTTGAAGATTCTGTCTTTTTTCCACTGAATGGTTTTATGTTCTTTGTCAAAATTCTAGTATCCATAAGTGTGGGGGTTTATTTCTGCGTCTTCTATTCTACCATTCTGTTTCTCTGCCAGTACCATGCATTTTTAATTACTATTGCTGGGTAGTACAGCTTGAGATCAGGGATGGAGATGCCTCCAGATGATTTGTTGCTGTACAGAATCTTTTTGGCAATTCTGGGATTTTTGTTTCTCAATATCAAATTGAGAATTTTTCTTTCAAGAAAAGAATTGTATTGGTATTTTGATGGGAATTACATTGAATCTATAGATTGCTTTTGGCAGAATGGCTATTTTCATTAGTTAATCCTACTGATCCATGAGCACAGGAGATCTTTCCATATTCTGATATCTTCTTCAATTTCTTTTTTCAGAGACTTGAATATTTTTTCAAACAGGTCTTTCACTTACTTGGTTAGAGTCAGATCAAGGTACTTTATGTTATTAATATCTATTGTGAAAGGTGTTGTTTCTCTAATTTCTTTCTTGGCCCTTTTGTCTTTGGTATACAGGAGGGCTTCTGATTTTTTTTTAAAGTTAATTTTGTATCTCACCACTTTGCTGAAGGTGTTTATCAGCTGAAGGAATTTTCTGCTTGAATTTTTGGGGTCACTCAGGTATACTATCTTATCATCTGCAAATAATGATACTTTGACTTCTTCCTGTTTGATTTGTATTCCTTGATCTCCTTTAGTTGTCATATTGCTCTAGTTAGGACTTGAAGTGCAATGTTGAAGAGATATGGAGAGAGTGGGCAGTCTTACCTTGTCCCTGATTTCAGTGGGATTTTTTGATTTAAGTTTCTCTCCTTTGAGTTTGATGTTGTTTTTGGCTTGCTGTATATTGCCTTTACTATGTTTAGGTATGTGCCTTGTATCCCTGATCTCTCCTAGACTTCAAACATGAATGGGTGTTAGTGTTTGTCAAATGTTTTTTCAGCATCTAAGGAGATGATAATGTGGTTTTTCTCTTTCAGTTTGTTTGTATGGTGGAATACATTGATGGATCTCTGTATATTGAACCACCCCTGCATAACTGGAATGAAGCCTACTTGGTCATGGTGGATGATATCTGTTATGTGTTCTTGGATTTGGTTTGCCAATATTTTATTGAATATTTTTGCATCAGTGTTCATAAGAGAGGTCTGAAGTTCTCTTTTTTTTGTTGGGTCTTTGTGTGGTTTAGGTATCAAGGTGACTGTGGCTTCATAGAATGAGTTTGATAATGTTCCTTCTATTTCTATTTTATGGAATAGTTTGAAGAGAATTGGGGTTAGGTCTTCTCTGAAGGTCTGGTAGAATTCTGTGCTGAAACCATCTGTCCCTGTGCTTTTTTTTTTTTTTTTTTTGGATAGGAGACTGTTGATGACTGCTTCAATATCTTTGGAGGATATAGGGCTATTCAATTTTTCTACCTGATCTTGATTTAATTTTGCTAAGTAGAATCTATAAAGAAAATTGTCTCTTTCATTTAGATTTTCAAATTTTCTGGCATATATGCTTTTGCAGTATGACCTAATGATTTTATTTTCTCAGTGTCTGTAGTTATGTCCCCATTTCATTTCTGATTTTGCTGATTTGGGTAGTTTCTCTCTGTCTTTTAGTTAGTTTGGCTAAAGGTTTGTCTATCATGTTGATTTTCTCAAAAAATCAGCTCTTGGTTTCATTGTTTCTTTGAATAGTTTTAAAAAATATTTTTTATTTTAATTTTTATTAATTACACTTTATTCACTTTGTATCCCCCATAAACCCCTCCCTCCTCCCCTCCCAACTCCATCCTCCCTCCTCCTTCTCCATGCATGCCCCTCCCCAAGTCCTCTGATAGGGGAGGTCTTCCTTTCCTTCCTTCTCATCCTAGTCTATCAGCTCTCATCAGGAGTGGCTGCATTGTCTTTCTCTGTGGCCTGCTCCCGGATCAGGGTTTGGTGATCAAAGAGCAGGCCAATCAGGTCATGTCAGAGGCAGTCCCTGTTCCCATTACTATGGGCATGCAGCAAGTCTCTGTGCCCGCGGGTAGTTGTTTTGGTTGGATTGGAATTTTCCTTCTAGTATCTTCAATAAGGTTGGGTTGCTGTGTAGATATTGCTTAAATTTTGTTTTGTCATGGAATATTTTGTTTTGTCCATCTATGTTGATTGAAAGCTTTGCTGGGTAGAGTAGTCTGGGTTGGCATCTATGGTCCCTTAAATCTTCATGACATCTGCCCTTGTGTCTTTCACATTTTCTGTTGAGAAATCTGGTGTGATTCTGATTCATCTACCTTTATATGTTACTTGGCCTTTTTCCATTGCTGCTTTTAATATTTTTTCTTTGTTCTGTAGGTTTAGCATTTTAACTATGATGTGATGTGAGGAATTTCTTTTCTGGTCTAGTCTATTTGGTGTTTTGTAGACCTCTTGTATGTTTATGGACATCTCTTTCTTTATGTTGGGAAAGTTTTCTTCTATGATTTTCCTGAAGATAATTTTTGGACCTTGGAGTCTGCAATCTTCTTTTTCATCAATTCTTATTATTTTTAGATTTTGTTTTTTCATGTAGTCGTTGATTTCTTGGATGTTTTTTGTTTGGGACTTTTCCAATTTTACTTTTTCTTCAAGAGAAGTATCAACTTCTGCAAGTGTATATTCAGCACCAGAGATTCTCTTCCATCTCTTATATTCTGTTGGTGATGCTTACCTTTTTGGTTCCTGATCTTTTCTCTAAGTTCTCCAGCTCCAGAGTTTTCTCTGTTTGTGTTTTCTTTATTGATTCTAATTCTGTTTTTATGTCTTGCACCATTTCCTTTTTCTGTTTGAATGGGGAATCCTGCTTTTCTATGATTGGTTTCTATTTTTTTCTTTGTTTCCTTTCCTTATGCTGCTAATTATGCCTCTGTTTTTTTTTTTTTTTTTTGGCTGTATCTGCCTGTATTTTTTTGAGAGCTTTGTTCATTTCCTCTTAATTTGCCTCTATGTGCTTGGTTATTTCTTTGAGGGAGTTGTTTGTTTCCTCTTTATGAGCCTCTAATAACTGGATAAACATTGTTTTAAAGTCATTTTTTTTTTGTTTTTGATGAATTGAAATTTCCATTGATTTAGAGGGGTTGCTGGTGAAGCTATGATGTCCTGATTTTTGTTGGGTGTGTTCTTACACTGGCCTCTGGCCATCTGCTTATCTGTTACTCTCACTTCTTGTTCCTGGAGCCTGTACTTCAGACTATTTCCATCTTTTTCTGGTTTCTGGAATGTTTTTCAGGAAGATGAAAGAGGTCCACTGGTTTGAGAGTGTACATTGGTATTTCAGCTGTACCTAAGTGAGGAATGTGATGCTGGTGCTATTAGCAGGCCATGTTAGCAGGCTCCCTGTGCAGGCACAGATTCCCTGGCTACCTCAGAGGCTTACAGGCTACTGGTATACAGATCTGTCTAGGCTCCTGGAACTGTTTGCCTGGAATTCACTAGTAGAGCACAGAGCAGGGGTTTCAGTGTTGAGAATGCTGTCCTAAGAATCCCTGTGTTTCCCACAATAGGGAAGTGGGTGGTAGGGATCTCTTTTTTGGCTGCTTGTATAGAGGGGTCCTGGATCTAGGCCTCTGCAAGCACTCACTTGAAGATGCACTCATGCTCTAGCTTGATCAATCAGAAAGCACAGGGATACCCTTCGTTCTCTACTTGCAGGTTAGATCTTGCTGGGGCAAAGGCTACCAGTCAGCTCAGTGGTGCTGTAGCAGCAGATCTTGGTGTCCTCCAGCACTGTGTGCTGTGCTGGTAGCCGCTGGCACTGGGGTCCAGGCACTGTGCTCTGTGGTGGTCTCTGCAGACTGCCTCCATAGCCTTTACCTCTGCCAGGGAAGGATTACAGAGGCTGGTCCCGGGGGAGTGCCGGCTTGGCGGGGGTTGGGGGGGTGGGGAACGACTGAGTATTCTCTGTCCCAGAGCATGAGCCAGGGTTTATTTGCTAGGGTCCGCCTGGTGCTGGGGCCCGAGCACTGTGCTCTGGGGAGGACTCTGCAGGCTGCCTCTGTAGCCTTCACTTCAGCCAGAGAAGGATTATATTGGCTAGTCCCCGGGGGAGTGCTGGGAGGGATTGAGTATTCTTTGTCCTAGATCCTGAGCCAGGATTTCTTTGCTAAAGCCACCAGTGCTGGGGCCCGGGAACTGTGCTCTGTGGTGGAATCTGTGGGCTACCTCAGCTGCCTCCGCCAAAGAGGGAGTAGGGAGGTGGATATTGGGAAGTGCCTGGGGATTGAGCCCCTTGGAGAAATCCACAGAGGAGTCTACTGGTGACTGGAATCTAAATGGACTCAGTTCACAGTTAGTCTCCTTTCCCCCTGGAAGCCTCAATGTTCTGGGTTCAGCAACCCCTCCACTCACCAATTTTGGAGTTTCACATCCTTTGCCCCTCAGATATGGTGTAAGCTGGTCGCCACCATCTTGGATCTCTCCTGATTTGTATTTCTTGATGACTAAGGACTTGAACATTTCTTTAATGCTTCTAGGCCATTTGAGTTTCCTCAGCTGAAAGTTTTTTGTTTAGCTTTGAACCCCATTTTTAAAAATTTGGTTATTTATTTTGATGCCGTTTAATTTTCTAAGTTTCTTATGCATTTCAGATGTTAGCCCTCTGTAATATGTAGGGTTGGTGAAGATTTTTATTCATTCTCTAGGTTGCTATTTTTCACTATTGACTGTCTTCTTTGCATTACAGAAGCTTTTCAGTTTCATGTGGTCCCAGTTATTAATTTTTGGTCTTAGTGCCTGAACTGCTGGTATTATGTTCAGGAAGCTGTCTCTTCTACTGAGGCTAAGAACATAGGGATGTTCTTTTCTATTAGATTTAGTGTATTCAGTTATGTTGAGGTCTTTGTTCCACTTGGACTTGAATTTTGTGTAGGGTGATGAATATGGATCTATTTGCACTTTTTTTAATATTCAGACATCCAGTTAGACCAGCACCATTTTTTTTTTAAGTTGTATGGTTTTGGCTTTTTGTGAAAATCAAGTGTCTGTAGGAATGTGGGTTTATTTCTAGGTCTTTCATTTTATTCCACTGATCTGTTTTTTTCATATTTATTTATTTTTTATATTAGTTACAGTTTATTAACTTTATATCTCTGCTGTATCCCGCTCCCTCATTCCCTTCCCAACCCACCCTCTCTCCCTCATCTCGTCCCTACCCCTTTCCAAGTCCACTGATGGGGGAGGACCTCCTCCCTTTTCATCTGACCCTGTTTTAACAGGTGTCTTCAGGACTGGCTGCAAAGTCCTCCTCTGTGGCCTGGCAGGGCTGCTCCTCCCTCAGGGAGGGGGGATGTCAAAGAGCCAGCCATTGAGTTCATGTTAGAAATAGTCCCTATTCCCCTTACTAGGGTACCCACTTGGATACTGAGCTACCATGGGCTACATCTGAGCAGAAGTTCTAGGTTATATCCATACATGGTCCTTGGTTGGAGAAACAGTCTCATAAAAGTCCCTTGTGCCCAGATATATTTGGTCCTTGTGGAGCTCCTGTCCTCTCCAGATCATATTAACTTCCCCTTTTTTCATATGATTCCCTGTATTCTGCCCAAGGTTTGGTTATGAGTCTCAGTATCTGCTTTGATACACTGCTAGGTAAAGTCTTTCTGAGGCCCTCTGTGGGAGGCTCTTGTCCTGTTACTTGTTTTCTCCTATATCCAGTGTCCATCCCATTTGTCTATCTAAGTGAGGATTGATCATCTTACCCCAGGTCCTCTTTCTTGCTTATCTTCTTTAGGTGTATCGATTTCAGTATGTTTATCCTATCTTATAGGTCTACATAAGTGAGTATATACCATGTGTGTCTTTCTGCTTTTGGGATACCTCACTCAGGATGATTGTTTCTAGGTCTCACCATTTGCTGGCAAATTTCATGATCTCCTCATTGTTAAATGCTGAGTAGAATTCCATTGTGTAAAAGTACCACAATTTCTGTATGCATTCCTCAATTGAGGAGCATCTGGGTTGTTTCCAGATTAAGGCTATTACGAATAAAGCTGCTACGAACATGGTTGAGCAAATGTCCTTGTTGTATACTTGAGCAACTTTTGGATATATGCCTAGGAGTGGTATAGCTGGATCTTGAGGTAGCAGTATTCTTAATTGTCTGAGAAAGCACCAGATTGTTTTCCAAAGTGGTTGTACAAGTTTTCATTTCCACCAGCAATGGAGGAAGGTACTCCTTTCTCCACAACCTCTCCAGCATGTGTTGTCATTTGAGTTTTTGATCTTAGCCAATCTGATGGGTGTCAGGTGAAATATCAGGGTCGTTTTGATTTGCATCTCTCTGATGACTAATGACATTGAGCATTTCTTTAAGTGCTTCTCTGCCATTCTGTATTCCTCTACTGAGAATTCTCTGTTTAGCTCTGTACCCCATTTTTCAATCTGATTGCTTGATTAGTTGCTTTTCAACTTCTTTAGTTCTTTATATATTTTGGATATCAGCCCTATGTGAGATATAGGGTTGGTGAAGATCCTTTCCCAGTCTGTAGGCTGTCCTTTTGTTCTGGTAACAGTATCTTTTGCTTTACAGAAGCTTTTCAGTTTCATGAGGTCCCATTTGATCTGTTTTTATTACCGTTGCTCTGTAGTACAGCTTTAAATCAGGGATGGTGATGCCTCCAGAAATTCTTTCATTGTGTAGAATTGTTTTCACTACTGTGTTATTTTTTTCCATATAAAGTTGAGAATTGCTCTTTCCACTTCTGTAAAGAACTGTGTTGGAATTTTGATGGGATTTGCCTTGAATTTGTAAAAAGCTTTTGGTAATAGGGCCATTTTACTATGTTGATTCTACTGATCCATGAGCACAGGAGATCTTTCAGTCTTCTGATATCTACTTCACTTTCTTTCTTGAGAGACTTGAAATTTTTGTCATGCCAGTCTTTTACTTGCTTGGTTAAAGTTACTAGAAAATATTTCAAATTATTTGTGTCTATTGTGAAGAGGTTTTTCTCCTTAATTTCTTTCTCTGCCCTCATCACTTTTATAAATAGGAAATACATATTTTTGAGTTAATTTTATATCACACCACTTTGCTGAAAGAGCTTATCAGCTGTATGAGTTCTTTGGTAGAAATTTAGGAGATAGTCATGTATATTATCTTATCATTTGTGAAAAGAATACTTTGATTTCTCTCTTTCCACTGTGTATCTGCTTGATCTCCTTTAATTGTTAGTTAGAAATTCAAGCACTATATTGAATCAATACTGAGAATGTGAGAAGCCTTGTCTTATCCCTGATTTTAGGGAAATTTCTTTAAGTTTCTCTCTGTTTAATATGATGTTGCCTATCAGCTTGCTGTATATTGCCTTTATTGTATTTAGGTATGTGCCCTGTATTCCTGCTCTCTCTAAGGCTTTTAACATGAAAGGCATTGGATTTTGTCAGAAGCTTTTTCAACATCCAATGAGATGATCATGTGTTTTTTTTCAATTTGTTTATATCATGTGTTACATTGTTGTATTTTCATATGCGGAACCATGCTTGCATCCCTGGGATGATTATGGTAGATGATGTTTTTGATGAGTTCTTTGAGTGTTTTGTGTCTGTGTTTGTGTGTGTGTGCATTTTTGCATCAGTGTTCATAAGAGGAATTGTCCTGAAATTCTCTTTGAGTCTTTGTGTGGTTTAGGTATCAGGGTGACTGTGGCCACACTGAATGATTTTGGCAATGTTCCTTCTGTTTATATATTGTGTAAAAATATTGGTATTAGCTCTTCTTTAAAACCTGGTAGAATTCTGCACTGAAATCAATGCCCTGAACTTTTTTTTTTTGGTTGGGAAATTTTAAATTACTGCTTATATTTTCTTAGGGGTTATACATTCCGTAGGGGTCTATTTACATTTTTATCTGTTCTTGATTTAATGTGGTAAGTAGTACCTGTCAGGAAAGTAATTAATATCAGTTAGATGTTCCATTGTTGTAGAGTACAGGCTTTTGAAGTAAGACCTAATGATTCTTTGGATTTCTTCAGTGTCTGTTGTCTTGTCCCCTTTTTCCTTTTCTGATTTTGTTAATTTGGATACTGTTTCTCTGCCTTTTAGTTAGAAGGATAGAGGGAGCCTGAGAGGTCAAGGACACCTCAAGAAGATCTACAGAGCAAATTAACTTGGTCCTATGGGGGCTCACAGAGACTGAACCAACAACCAAAGAACATGCATGGACTGGACCTACACCCCATATGCATATGTCGCAGGTGTGCAGTGAGGTCCACATGTGGGTCCCCTAACAGTGGAAGTAGGTGATATCTCTGACTCTGTTGCCTGCCACTAGATCCCTTCTCCCTAGCTGGGCTGCCTTGTTAGGCCCCAGTGGGAGAGGACGTGTTTCTTTCTGCTGTGACTTGGGCTCATACCCCTTGGAGCCTCCCCTTTTCTGAGAAAAAGAACAGGGAGGAATGGACAAAGAGGGCATGAGGGTAGAACTGGGAGGAGAGGAGGGAAAGGACTGGGATAAGGCTGTAAAGAGATTAAATTAATAAATAAATGGGAAAAAGATAACCAGATACAGTCCTAGAACATCATGCCACCCACTGTAGAATATATAAGCAGAGACCAAAGCAATGCTCTGATTTGCACATCTGGAGAGTGATTTCAATTGAGCATGTGGACTTTAATTTTTGGATCTGTGTCTGATGTGATAATCTGGCTTTCCTTAGATTGCACCACTGAAGGAGAATTGAGACCTGAACTAGGCCAGGTAAAGCTGGTAGATGAGGTATTTAATTAGTTCATGGAAAGACACCTCAGAAACCATGGATCTGAAGATAGAAAAGGCAAAAGTCATTTATAAATGATGAGGGTTCACTGCAGCAGATCTGGAAATAAACTCTTAGTTTTTGAGTTGGTAGAGAGCTAGAAGAGTGGAGGAAGAAAAAACATGTGGCTCAGCTAGAAGAGGTGGTTCATGTGCAAAGAGGGTTCACTTGCAGGCCACGCCTTCTTTCTTTTCTTTCTTTCTTTCTTTCTTTCTTTCTTTCTTTCTTTCTTTCTTTCTTTCTTTCTTTCTTTCTTTCTTTCTTTCTTTCTTTCTTCCTTCCTTTCTTTCTTTCTTTCTTTCTTTCTTTCTTTCTTTCTTTCTTTCTTTCTTTCTTTCTTCCTTTCTTTATTTCAAAAAGAGAATAGTACCTCACTATTCTTTTATTAGTCACTCTAACAAAAAAATTAACAAAGCTTACACACACACACAATACACACACCACCACCATCACCATTTCCTTCCTTCTCTGTTTGTTAATAGGGTCACTGTAATGTAAAGTTTCTGACCATTAGCATGCTTAGGATTAAAACAGAAATGGGGGAGGCATGTTCAGCACATACACAAACATCCTGCTTTGTGCAGAATCAATAATATCACTGCCAAAATTTGTTGAAGCCAAGCCTTCAGCACCTTAGATCTTGCCTGATTGAGAAATTCTGTTACAGTACGGCATGTAAGACACACTCTAATCAAACACAACTGGAATCTGCATATTAAAGTACTTTTGGACACAGAGAGAAACACCAGGGAGATTTGAACCAAAACATTTTCAGCCTCTGTGAGAGTAAAACAATTCTAGTACCTTGGACTTCTACCTAGAACTGTGAGAAAGTAAACCATTTTAAGCCATGTGTGTTGTTATAGCAGCCCTGGCAAACTAATAGAGTTGCCTTGTCATAGTCACTGGATTAACTGTTCTCCTCTGCAAAGCAGGCATGAAAACAGCTTGCTCTGCCTACATAAAATTGAGATCTATTATAACATGCTTGAAAACATTCAATAATGGGTTTTTTGTTTTACCATGTGATGTTGAGAATTTTTCTTTCAAGGTCTGTACAGAATTGGTGTTTTGATGGGAATTGCACTGAATCTGTAGATTGCTTCTGGCAGTATGGCCATTTTCACTATGTTAATCCTACCGATCCATGAGCATGGGAGATCTTTCCATTTTCTGATACCTTCTTCAATTTACTTCTTCAGAGATTTGAATTTTTTTTTAATAAACAGTTCTTTCAATTGCTTGGTTAGAGTCACACCAAGGTACTTTATGTTATTAGTGGCTATGGTGAAGGATATAGTTTCCTTAATTTCTTTCTCAGCCATTTTATCTTTCATATATAGGAGGGTTACTGATTTTTTTGACATAATTTTGCATCCAGACACTTTGATGAAGCAATCTGGCACTTTCTCAGACAATTAGGAATAGTGCTACCTCAAAATCCAGCTATACTATTCTTAGACATCTATCCAAAACATGCTCAAGTATACAGCAAGGATATTTGCTCAACCATGTTCATAGCAGCTTTATTCATAATAGCCAGAATCTGGAAACAACTCAGATGTCCCTCAATGGAGGAATGGATACAGAAATTGTGGTACACGGAATACTATTCAGCAATTAAAAACAAGGAAATCATAAAATTTGCAGACAAATGGTGAGAACTAGAAAAGTTCATCCTGAGTGAGGTATCCCAGAAACAGAAAGACACACATGGTATATACTCACTTATAAGTGGATACTAGACATATAATATAGGATAATCACACTAAAATCTTTACACCTAAAGAAGCTAAGGAAGAAGGAGGACCCTGCGTAAGATGATTAATCCTCACTCAGAAAGGCAAATGGGGTGGACATTGGAAGAAGGAGAAAACAGGGAATAGGACAGGAGCCTTCCACAAAGGGCCTCTGAAAGACTCTACCCAGCAGGATATCATAGCAGATGCTAAGACTCATCTTAGCAACTTAGGGTAGAGTGCAGGGAATCTTATGAAAGAAGGGGGAGATAGACCTGGAGGAAACAGGAGCTCTACAAGGAGAGCAACAGAACCAAAAAATCTGGACCCAGGGGTCTTTTCAGAGACGGACACTCCAACCAAGGAGATAACCTAGACCCCCTGCTCAGAAGTAGCCCATGGCAGCTCAGTCTCCAAGTGAGTTCCCTAGTAATGGGAACAGGGACTGTCTCTGACATGAACTCAGTGCCTGGCTTTTTGATCACCTCCCCACTGTGGTGTGAGCAACCTTATCAGACCACAGAGGAAGACAATGCAGCCAGTACTGATGAGACCTGATAGGCTAGGGTCAGAGGGAAAAGGAGGAGGTCCTCCTCTATTAGTGGACATGGGGAGGGCCATAGGAGGAGATGAGGAAGGGAGGGTGGAGTTGGAAGGGTATGAGGGAGGGGTCTACACCTGGAATACATATCGAATAAAGTGTAATTAATAAAAAATAAATTAACAAAAAACCAAAAAAGAAAATAAAAACACATATTTAGGTTACTTCAAATTCTACAAAGAAGCAATTTTGTATAGTTTTGAAGTAATAAAACAGAAATGTTCATAAATCAAGATGCTTCTCAGATACATGGGCAGAAATATCAGGTGAGCAGCTAGAGTAAAGTAGAAGAGTCCCTTTCATAAGCCTCATATGCTGTCAGATAACATGCATAGCTATGGGGTTGGTTGCAGACTAGAACTCTGTTTGCACATTCTAAAAATCTTCAACTAATGGTCACAAATATAGGCCAGGTAGAGAGGACTATTTGGAGGAGCTAAAGTTCTCCCAACATTATTTATTTTTGGACTTGCAGTATTCCAAACTCTCCACAATCATTGAGGTTCTACTCAGTTAATCAACCTGCAGAAGTTCCAGGGCAAGGTTTAACTTCTTCTGTAACTTCTCCTCACAGTTACAAAGAGTCATCAAAGTTTAATCACTGCAGTATTTCATCCTAAGGAGCATTTCTTTTTGTGTTGTAAGCCACATATGACATGAGAATAGTGAAATATCACCGGTTGTCAAGAGGATCTAAGAATGACATACTGCTAGAAGCTGTCGATGCCAGAGACTCCAGTTTGTCTGTATTTCTGTCTCTTGAATAAAAATTTGATAAAATGTAAATTTTTAATAAGATAAAATGTTCTGTCACCTAACAGATTTTCTATAACTCTAAATGTAAAAAATATTCTAAGTTAGAGAGGTGAAAATCATCTCAATATTTATTCTTCATAGGTAGTTTCAAAAAGAAAGGCTAAAGACACTGAAACTTGGAAAATGAGCTGAGAAGAAACAAGAGCAAGGATTTTCTTTTTTTCTTTTCTTTTTTTTTAAAAGAAAGTCATTTAATGTACAAGAAAGGGGTTCAAGAAAGGGGAATGATGAAATGGTGGGAAATTATCCAAACTGACTTACATCCTTAGGAAATTACAGCAGAATCATACACTTCAAATGGCCTCCAGCCTCACTTGTCAACAGTTTGTTATTTTATGTGATTTGAGCTCTTCAGGATGTCATTTCCATCTCCTCACCACAAGTTTCCAAAGATTATTGTGAGCAAGGATTTTCAAATGGAGTTCTATAATGTATTGAAAAAATAACTATAGAAAAGAAGTGATTGATTCCTTTCTGAATAAAATTAAAATAAGTAATTGAAATAAATTAAATGAAAGGCCACACACTATTATTTTTATGTAAGAATTTTTGTTTTGATTTGTACATTTAATATTTTAAGTGATACTCCATATATTTGCATATACCTAACAGTTCTTTTGTTGATCATAATCTTTGACTATTTTTAATTAAATTTTTATTTTTATATTAATTACAGTTTATTCACTTTGTATCCCAGCTTTAGCCCTTTCCCTCAATCCTTTCCAATCCCATCCTCCTTCCCTCATTGCCTCCCATGCCCCTCTCCAAGTCCACGGATAGGTAAGGTCCTCCTCCCCTTAGATCTGACCCTACCTTATCAGGTCTCATCAGGACTGGCTGCATTGTCTTCCTCTGTGACCTGGAAAGGCTGATACCTGCCTCAGGGGGGGTGGTGATCAAAGATCCAACCACTGAGTTCATGTCAGAGACATTCCCAGGCCGCAGAGGACTTGAGGAAGGGCATGGGATGAGAAAGAGGGAAGAAGGGTGGGATTCGGAGGGGATGACAGAAGTGGCTACAGCTGGGATACAAAATGAATAAAGTGTAATTAATAAAAAAAAGATTGCCTAATACCATACATTGTTCTTTCAGAGAACTTATCACAGTTGTAATAGCTCAGGTCAGTCACCAAAATACTAATACCTTAAATTTTTTTTATGTGTGTGTAAAAATTTATTACTGCTGGCATGTGGTGGTTTGGGGACATCTTGAAGGGATCATTTTTCTCATTCATCATGTAAATCCCAGGTGTTGAAGTAAGGTTGTCAGGATCAGCCGCAAATATCTTCACTTTACAACTCATCCTATTGGCTTATCGGTCACCTTTGTGTTAATCAAAGAAATAAAGATACTCTTTGTAAGTGTGGTAATCAGGGATTCATGATCCAGCTACACTCTGGCCAGCACCTGCTCTCACTGGTCACTTCTCACCTCACACTTAGTTTGATTTTCCCATTCATCTTCATTCTCTCCAGACATTCCGCAGTTGCTCCTCTTGAAGACACCACACAGGCCATTCCTCTGCTGAATGTACTCCTCTGAATCACCTGTTACCCTTTCCAACTTCACTTGCTTGCCTCTTCATTTTGGGAAACTTTGCTCTTATTCAGTAGTTTTTACCAGTTGCTTGTCCTTTGTGATTGTGGATGGTGGCTCACCTCCTAATAAGTTTCATTGCATGTGTACTTTTATGTCTTCCTTACTAGTCTTTAAAATAAGGAGTTGTGAACTCTCCAGACTTGCATCCTTGTATGGCACTGGGACCTAGTAACTATAAATCCACTGCTAGATGAAACAGAGAATCTCAGATTCTAGGTAGGCAAGCTGCTCATTCTGCAATTCAAAATAGTTCTTGTTCAATTCGTATTCAGATTCAGTGGTAGAAATTCTACTGAAGTACATTTGTATTAAAATGACCACTTTAAATCATTACTTTTTATGAATGCACATAGTACATGTTGAAAATTACCTCCATATTTTTGTAGGAAAAATAGCTTTGTTAAAATCACTGCAATTTAAAACACCATTAGCCCATGCACTTATATTTTACCATAACATCTTCAAAGCATATCACCAAGAAGCACAGTTATCCAAGATATTGATATTATACAAAACCAAAACAAAATTCTGTATTATATTATCTTTTTATTTTTCTGTATTATATTCTTAAGAGACACTGGAATAAACAAAATTATATATCTGTCTTTACTGCAGAACTTTTCTTAACCTTTAACAATTTAATCTCTTCTTCATCTTCATGAGATGGCAATTCTTCACAGCATTTCCTGAAGAAATGAACTTAAGAGTTCCAACCTCCTGTACTTGAGAAATATGGTTTCAAATTTATAAAGGCTGTTTTGTGGCTAAATACATATATTACATCCATAAATCCATGCATCCATCCGCACATAGAAGCACTCACAAATCTATTATTGTTCATTTTTCTACAACCATAGTGAAAAACTCTTGTTTTCTGCCTTACATAGAGTTATATCTTTTCCCAATGTTCCATTGCACATGGAGAGAAGACAGTGAAGAGTATAGTCTTTGTTTTGGGCGAGAATATTAATGAATATATTTGTTTTTTTTTTTTTTTTTTGGCTGGTCCATTTCTAGCCCCAGCACGTGCTTTGTTTTAAGGCATTATTTGAATTTTAAGGTTTCTTTTTTTTTGTTTGTTTTTTTAAATTTATTTATTTATTTATTTATTTATTTTTTGCTTAAATAATAAATCTTTATTGTCTGTTTTTTTCAATTAAAGGTTACCAT
>CM053755.1:52303387-52324176 GCA_028658305.1 Pachyuromys duprasi | reverse complement strand
GCTTGTTTTCTGGGTCCATTTGCTTGGAAAATGGTTTTCCAGCCTTTTACTCTGAGGTAGTGTTTATCTTTCTTGCATAGGTGTGTTTCTTGGATGCAGCAGAATGTTGGATCCTGTTTCCGCAGCCATTCTGTTAGTCTGTGTCTTTTTATTGGAGAGTTGAGTCCATTGATGTTGATAGATAATAGTGACCAATGACTGTTAGTTCCTTTTATTGTGGAGTTGGTGGTCTTACTGTGATTCATTGCTTTTTTGTTGGTGTTGCTATCATTGGGAAATTATCTGTATCCTATATTTTCTTTGGTGTAGTTGTTTGCTTTGGACTGAAGTTTTCCTTCTAGTACCTTCTGTAGGGCTGGGTTGCTGTGTAGGTATGGGATGAATTTTGTTTTGTCATGGAATATTTTGTTTTCTCCATCTATGTTGATTGAAAGCTTCACTGGGTATAGTAGTCTTGGTTGGCATCTGTGTTCCCTTAAAGACTGCATGACTTCTGCCCAAGCCCTTCTGGCTTTCATAGTTTCTGATGAGAAGTCTGGTGTGAGTCTGATAGGTCTACCTTCATATGTTACTTGATCCTTTTCCCTTGCTGCCTTTAATATTTTTTCTTTGTTTTGTAGGTTTAGTGTTTTGACTATGATGTGACAAGAGGTATTTCTTTTCTGGTCTAGTCTATTTGGTGTTCTGTAGGCTTCTTGTATGTTGATGGACATTTCTTTTTTTAAGTTGGGAAAGTTTTCTTCTATGATTTTCTTAAAAATATTTTCCGGTCCTTGGAAAGTATCTCTTAAGGAACCTCTGGTTCCAGAACACAAATGCTTTTATATAAGATATAAAGCCAGTCTACACCCTGGACCCACTATCTATCAATACCAGCTAAATTCTAACATGCACAAAATAGCCTATCAGAGTCATTAAACCTCAGACTATCAAATGAAGAAAAAGTTCTCATAAGCCAATGATATTTGAGGAACATTTTGTTCTACAATATTCCTACAGCAAAATCTAGGAAAACAAGTCCTTTGTGGTAGCAAACCACTTCCTGAATATGGGTCCAACTGAAAATCCTCATTCAGAGAGTAAGATGTTAAAAACACTTCTAGAAAAGAGCAGCATAAAAAATCTTGGAAGCTTTAGCTCCAAGTCTTTGTTTAATAGCTTTCTGACTACTTTGTTTTCCTTCATATTCTATCTGTGTTCACCTACAGAGTATCAGTTGAAAGCTATAAAATTCACCAATACACAACGAAACAAGAGAAAAATAATTTTCCACCTACACATTGATAAACTATAGAGGAAGGAATGAAGTGGCTGAAGGCATCCAGGATAAGATGCAAAGTAAGAAATCAAAATCCCTGGCTATAAGCATGGCAGAACAGTTAACCAGAAGAGTTCTCTTAAACTTCAGTGTCTGAGACTGGCTGCTTTCCCCTGTTAAACTCCATTTTATAGTCTTTGCTTTCTTATGAGGAGACTCACTTTTCATTATTGGATCAAATGTTTGCAAATGCTTATTAGAAACGCTGTTTTCTTTAGGTGTAAGGCACACAGTTCTCAGAAAGCTAAAACAGGATGGTTGTAGGTTCCAAGATAGCCTGAATTATATGGCAAGATAAAATAAACACATTTTTTACAAAAATGAGACATTTTCATCAAACTCTCCCCTCAAGGCTCAAGAAGACATTCAGAAGAGGAGGCCAGAAGTGAATAACTGTAAGGAAACAGTGTCTCCCAGGCACAACAGCACTAATGCAGATATGAACTCAGAGACTTACAGCATGCACCAGACCTGCATAGTTTGATGCCAGGAATGCTGAGAAGGGAAGTAGAAACAAGACATCATACCTATTATCATCATGGTATGGAGCATGGGATCATACAGGCTGACATAGTGCTAAAGAAGTAGCTAAGAATTTTATACCCAAATCTACAGGCAGCAGGAGAGATCAATACTGGGCCTGGCTTGGATTTTGAAACCTCAAAGCCCTTCACTTACCGCTATAAACACTCCATAGCAAATAAAAGGCAAATAGCTGTTGCAACTTAAGAAACAGAGAGATAACTGAAAGTTAACTTATACACTCACACACACACACACACACACACACACACACAAATGTTCAATTATTTTCCTTGGTTAATTTCTATAGCCACAAAATAATCTTTTATAGCCCAAAATCCTGACACAACAGGAGGTGTAGGAGGCATAGCGATTTTGTACTGCGTGCTATTACAATCTTGCTTAGCAAACGAAGAGACTGAAACATGAGGAGGTAGGAAGCCTGTTTAGTGGGAAAGGAAGCCTAGAGTCCTTTCCCTAATTTTTAAACTTTTTTCTATTACTATAGTTTATCTTTAAATCAAAGTTTGAACTGTATATTGGAGAGCCACCACTGTGGCCTAAAATTCCTCTAGCCTGCCATGAAACTTGATTTTCCTTTTAAGAAGCAGTACTCAAGAAATTTTGATTTAAAATATCATGCAGCTTCAAATGGAAGCCTTCCCAACAGGGACAGGATAAAACATATGCCTTTTCTTCTTTCTTAATAAAAAATTACAGAGCTAAGGTCTGCTTGGATAAATGCTATTTGGCTTTTCTTGGTTTCTGAATGGGTTCTTAGTACTGCTCTCTTGAGCTTTCTCTCTCCTGGTATTGTCATTGTCTCCTTGCCCAGAATTTTATGCGAAGGCATCAGTTCCACACTTGGCTTTTGTGAAACCAATCTTCCTTGTCTTTTGTAATTATGTAAAGCTGTTCTTTTTGTAGGCCACACATTGTAGACATCTAAAACCTGGAGAGAAAACATCCTAATTATAATCATAATGGATTCCAAGTTTCTATTATTTGTTGGAAAGAAAATGTGCACTGAAGTTTCTTTACTCATTTTCCCAAATACTCTGAGGAAATAGTAGTACTTGAACTTATTTTTGTTAAAACACACAATCTTTGAATTTAAAAAAATATATATATATTAATTACTTCTTTGAAAATTTTAAGAGACAATTTTATTTTTATGTCAACCTATTTAAGTTAAAGAAAATTGAAAGGTCTTCTAGTTGGACCACACAAATTTAAATAAATCCAAACCTAGCAACATTCAAAATAAACCAATTGACTTTATGCCTCTGGGATAAACCGATATTCAAACCAGCAATCTTTTTGAAATTCTGAGCCCTAGTAGTAGTAAGACTTCTAATTGTAGATTATTATGCAGGTCTTGCACTAATCTAATTAAGTGAAATGGAAATCCAATTTCAAGCATTGTTGTACACATTTGCATATGGTACAAGTAGTCAAAAATCTGTCTGAAGTTAAATGAAGCAAATGTACAGTCCCTGCATCAATTTAAGCCTGGCTTTTCTGCTCAGCTCCATCTCAAAATATTGCCTGTTCAACATCTGTAAAACAATCATAGCCCAAATGCCTTTACTGACAGCTACTTGTTTCAGAGTCACTAACTCTACCACTGAGCATTAGTAACAAGCACTGCGCACAATTTAAGCCTGTATTTCTGAAGAAAGGGTCTTCTTGGAAAGGAGAAGCAAACAGATGCCATATTTTCCATCACGTTGGTTCTTCTTAGACATTAGGAGGATGAGAGGTATAGGAGAGAGACCTCATTTCTGCATCTGATGGCATGGCACTGTGTGAACACAGGAGAGTGTCCCAGGTTGTGAATCTGTTGGCAGAGCCTATGTGAACACACATATAGTCCAGGTTCCTGAATTTGATAACATAACTCTACAAGAGCAAAGGGACCTGAGCTCATGTATTTTATAGGATAGCCTCATGTGGAAACATATAAGGAACTCCAATTCTTTCATCTAATGAGAAGACCTATGGGAATGCTTATCCCTTGGAACCAAATCAGGCTGTCTCAAATAAAAACTGAGGCAAAAACCTGAGTTTTCTCAACAAGAAAATTGAGTGTTCCACATATTCTTTTCAATTTGAAACGGAAAACACTGTGGTTAAAGATCATATATTTTGAACAGAATAGGAAAATGTTTCATTTGGTTCCTACCTCTACTTACTGATTTACCATTAGCTGCATACAAAAGAAGAGTAAAGTGATACAGTGAATCAAATATGTAAGGAGAATAATGGGAGCATAGGCAATAACTGGCAAACTTTTATAACAATAAAATCATGCCAGAAGAGAATTAATTACTTCTATACTAGGAAAGAATTTCAAATGAAGGGCTGGATATAAACATTAGTACTTGAACTTAAGCATTTAACTTGGTAGCTAAAAAGATAATGAGTCAAGGCTAAGCAGTGTAGCCCAGTCGTAGGGTATGGACTTCCTATGAATGAGGCCCTAGATGCAATCCACAGCATCTATTTCTGGAAAAGAAAAAAAAAAGGAAGATAATGAATTAACTCAGAAGAGTTTCTGAGTGAGAACCACTTGCATAAGGTTGTAGGTAATTGACTATATTTGTGAAATGTTGAACACTGTTCATAAATGAGGATGGCACTGTCTGATTTTTGATATTTCATAGCAAATGAACTACCACACTTCAGAAAAAAAAAAAGATACTGGACAACTCCTTTACCTTGTAGTCGCAATCTGTATCAAAAAGGTTATAAAAGACTCATAAATTGTCTTTCAGTGTCAATTTTAATGTTTCTTTTTATCTAAAATTAACCTACAAATGCAGATTTTGCATCATTTACCACTCTTACCTACCTAGTATTTCTTTATCTCCTTTAATAGCTGAGTGAACCACAGATTTTAAAAACAGAACAAACATATTCAGTTGGTCAGCTGTCAAAATTACAGCAAATAAAAATATTAAAAATAAAATAATAAAAATAAATAAAATAGAACATTATATATGTAGTCTATACTACATCTACAAAAATGTAGTTAGATAAACACTAAAAAGTACCCTAGAGAAATCAGTTTTCTAGATCACCCATTACTACAGACTGGCATAAGGAACAGACATTTTTATAAGATTAATCTTTACTTTTTCAGACACAATGGTTCAATTTTCTAATAAATGTATTCAAACAACTGCATACTAGTACTTTTTTAAAAATAAAATAATAAAGTGAAATGATTCTAATCATTTTATTTTTAAGAAGCAATTTTTAAATAATTTATTTATTTCTATATTAATCACAGGTTATGTACTTTGTATCCCAGCCGTAGCCCCCTCCCTCATTTCCTCCCACTTTCCCCATCCCTCCCTCATCTCCTCCCTGCCTCTTTCCAAGCCCACGGAGAAGGGAAGACCTCCTCCCCTTCCATCTGACCCTAGTTTACCTTGTCTCTTCAGGGCTGACTGCAATATCCTCTTCTGGGGTCTAGCAAGGCTGCTCCTCCCTCCGGGAGGAGAGGGGAGGGAGAGTCGAAGAGCCAGCCATTGAGTTCATGAAAGAAATAGTCCCTGTTCCCCTTACTAGGGTACCCAGTTGGATACTGAGCTATCATTGGCTATATTCGAGCAGGGGATGTAGGTAATATCCTCCATGGTCCTTGGTTGGAGAAACAGTCTCATGAAAGACCCCTGTGCCCTGATCTATTTGGTCTTTGTGGAGCTCTCATACTCTCCAACTCATACTAACTCCCCCTTTTTTCATATGATTCCCTGAACTCTGCCAAAGGCTTCATTGTGATTATTAATATCTGCTTTGATACATTGCTAGTTAGAGTCTTTCAGAGGCCCTCTGTGATAGGCTCCTGTCTTGTTGCTTGTTTTCTCCTCCATTCAATGTCCATCCCACTTGTCCATCTAAGCGAGGACTGATCATCCCACCCTGGGTCTTTCTTCTTGCTTATTTTCCCTAGGTGTATAGATTTCAGCATGTTTATCCTATCCTATAGGTCTATATAAGTGAGTATATATCAAGTGTTTCTTTCTGCTTTTGGGTTACCTCACTCAGGATGATCATTTCCAGGTCCCACCATTTGCCTGCAAATTTCATGGTTTCCTCGTTTTTAATTGCTGAGTAGTATTCCATTGTGTAAAAGTACCATAATTTCTGTATCCATTCCTCGACTGAGGGACATCTGGGTTGTTTCCAGGTTCTGGCTATTACAAATAAAGCTGCTACGAACATGGTTGAGCAAATGTCCTTGTGTACTTGAGCATCTTTTGGATATATGCCTAAGAATGGAATAGGTGGGTCTTGAGGAATCACTATTATTAATTGTCTAAGAAAGCGCCAAATTGATTTCCAGAGTGGTTGTACAAGTTTGCATTCCCACCAGCAATGAAGGAGGTTCCCCTTTCTCCACAACCTCTCCAGCACTTGTTGTCACTTGAGTTTTTGATCTTAGCCATTCTGGTAGGTGTAAGGTGCAATCTCAGGATCGTTTTGATTTGCATCTCCCTGGTGGCTAAGGATGTTGAGCATTTTTTTAAGTATTTTTCTCCCATTCTGCATTCCTCTACAGAGAGTTCTCTGTTTAGCTCCATACCCCATTTTTTAATTAGATCACTTGATATGTTGCTGTGTAACTTCTTGAGTTCTTTATAAATGCTGGATATTAGTCCTCTGTCAGATATAGGACTGGTAAAGATTCTTTCCCAGTCGGTTGGCTGTCGTTTTGTTTTGATGACAGTGTCTTTTGCTTTACAGAAGCTTTTCAGTTTCATGAGGTCCCATTTATTGATTATTACTCTTAGAGGCTGTGTTGCTGGTGTTCTGTTCAGGAAGTAGTCTCTTGCGCCGATGAGTTCTAGGATCTTCCCCACTTTTTCTTCTAACCAGTTTAGTGTGTCTGGTTTTATGTTGAGGTCTTTGATCCACCTGGACTTTAGTTTTGTGCAGGGTGATAAATATGGATCTATTTTCATTTTTCTGCATATCGGCATCCAGTTGGACCAGCACCATTTGTTGAAGATACTGTCTTCCATTCTTAGGCATATATCCAAAAGATGCTCAAGTACACAACAAGGACATTTGCTCAACCATGTTCGTAGCAGCTTTATTAGGAATAGCCAGAACCTGGAAACAACCCAGATGTCCCTCAGTTGAGGAATGGATACAGAAATTATGGTACTTTTACACAATGGAATGCTAGTCAGCAATTAAAAACAAGAAAACCATGAAATTTGCAGGCAAATGGTAGGACCTGGAAATGATCATCCTGAGTGAGGTAACCCAAAAACAGAAAGAAACACTTGATATACATTCACTTATGTAGACCTATAGGATAGGATGGACATGCTGAAATCTATACACCTAAAGAACATAAGCAAGAAGGAGGACCTGGGGTAAGATGATCAATCTTCACTTAGATAGACAAATGGGATGGACATTGAATGGAGGAGAAAACAAGCAACAGGACAGGGTCTACCACAGAGGGCCTCTGAAAGACTCTAACTAGCAATGTATCAAAGCAGATATTAAGACTCAGAATCAAACCTTGGACAGAGTTCAGGGAATCATATGAAAAAGGGGGAGTTAGTATGACTTCGAGAGTACGAGAGCTCCGCAAAGACCAAATAGATCAGGGCACAGGGGTCTTTCATGAGACTGTTTCTCCAACCAAGGACCGTGAGGATATTACCTACATCCCCTGCTTGAATATAGCCAATGGTACCGCAGTATCCAACTGGGTACCCTAGTAAGGGGAACAGGGACTATTTTTTCATGAACTCAATGGCTGGCTCTTCGACCCTTCCCAAGGGAGGAGCAGCCTTGCTAGACCCCAGAAGAGGACATTGCAGTCAGCCCTGAAGAGACAAGGTAAACTAGGGTCAGATGGAAGGGGAGGAGGTCCTCCCCTATCAATGGACTTGGAGAGAGGCAGGGAGAAGATGAAGGAGGGATGGGGAAAGTGGGAGGGAATAAGGAGGGGGCAATGGCTTCAATGCAAAGTACATAACCTGTGATTAATATAAAAATAAATAAATGATGAAAAAATGTTTATGTCTGGGTACACATTCACAAATAAGATGAATGTATTATAAAGAACTTCTTTTTTTAATTCTTTATTAATTACACTTCATTCACTTTGTATCCCCCCTGCAGTTCCCTCCCTCCCCTCCCAAGCTCTCCCTTCTTCCCCCTTCTGCACGCATGTCCCTCCCCAAGTCCACTGATAGGGGAGGTCTTCCTCTCCTTCCTTCTGATCCTAGTCTATTAGGTCTCATTGGAAGTGGCTGCATTGTCTTCCTCTGTGGCCTGGTAAGGCTGCTCCCCCCCTCAGGGGGAGGTGATTAAAGATCAGGCCAATTGATTCATGTCAAAGACAGTCCCTGTCCCCATTACCATGAAACCCTCTTGGACAGTGAACTGCCATGGGCTACATCTGTGCAGGGATCCTAGTTATCTCCATGCATGGTCCTTGGTTGGAGTATCAGTTTCAGGAAAGTCCCCTGTGCCCAGATTTTTTGGTTCTGTTGCTCTCCTTGTGGAGTTCCTGTCCTCTCCAGATCTTAGTATTTCCCACTTAGATTCCCTGCACTCTGCCCAAAGGTTGGCCATAAGTCTCAGCATCTGCTTTGATAGTCTGCAGGGCAGAGCCTTTCAGAGGCCCTCTGTGGCAGGCTCCTGACCTGTTCCCTGTTTTCTCCTTCTTTTGATGTCCATCATCTTTTCCTTTTTGGATAGGGATTGAGCATTTTAGCAAGAGTCCTCCCTCTTGATTAGTTTCTTTAGATGTACAGATATTACTAGGTTTATCCTATATTATATGTCTATATGAGTGAGTATATACCATGTGTGTCTTTCTGCTTCTGTGATAGCTCACTCAGGATGATCTTTTCCAGTTCCTACCATTTACCTGCAAATTTCATGATATCCTTGTTCTGAGTAATATTCCATTGTGCAGATATACCACAATTTCTGTATCCATTCCTCAGTTGAGGGGCATCTGGGTTGTTTCCAGCTTCTGGCTATTACAAATAAAGCTTCTAAAAACATGGTTGAGCTAATGTCCTTATTGTGTACTTGAGCCTGTGTTGGATATATGCTTAGGAGTGGTATAGCTGAATCTTGAGGAAGCACTATTCCTAGTTGTCTGAGGAAGCACCAGATTGATTTCCAGAGTGGTTGTACAACTTTACATTCCCACCAGTAGGGGAGGAGGGTTGCCCTTTCTCCACAACCTCTCCAGCATGTGTTGTCACTTGAGTTTTTTTTAACATTTTTATTTTATATTAATCACAATTTATGTATTTTGTATCCGAGCCATAGCCCCCTCCCTCATTCCCTTCCTATCCCCCCATCCCTCCCTCAGCTCCTCCTTGCCCCTTTCCAAGTCCACTGATAGGGGAGGAATTCCTCCCCTTCCATCTAACTCTAGCTTATCAGGTCTCTTCAGGACTGGCTCCAATGTCCTCTTCTGTGGCCTAGCAAGGCTGCTCCTTGAGTTTTTGATCTTAGCCATTCTGATGAGTATAAGGTGAAATCTCAGGGTCGTTTTGATTTGCATTTTCCTGATGACTAATGACGTTGAACATTTCTTCACCTGATTTTTGACAAAGATGCCAAAACCACACAATGGAAAAAAGACAGCATCTTCAACAAATGGTGATGGTCTAACTGTATGTCTACATGTAGAAAAATGCAAATAGATCCATACTTATCACCCTGCACAAAACTAAAGTCCAAGGGGATCAAAGACTTCAATATGAAACCAGACACACTAAACTTAGGAGAAAGTTTAGGAGAGGCTTAGGAGAAAAAGTGGGGAACAGCCTTGAACACATTGGCACAGGAGACAACTTCCTGAACAGAACCCCAACAGCACAGGCTCTAAGAGCAACAATCAATAAATGGGACCTCATGAAACTGAAAAGCTTCTGTAAAACAAAGGATACTGTTATCAGAACAAAACGACAGCCTACATACTGGGAAAGGATCTTCACCAACCCTATATCTGACAGAGGGCTAATATCCAGAATGTATAAAGAACTCAAGAAGTTAAACAGCAACATATCAAGTAATCCAATTAAAAAATGGGGTACAGAACTAAACAGGGAATTCTCAATAGAGGAATATCAAATGGCAGAGAAACACTTATAAAGAACGTCTCTGTTTTTGGTTTTTGGTTTTTTGGTAAATGCTTTACAATTCTTTATAAGAATTGCTGTTTCCTTGGTATTTTTCTTGTCTATAAAATGAGAGTAATCTCATGACTGCTTGCCTTATTCCTAAGGTTTTATGAGAGGATGAAACAATTAAAATTTGTGAAAGATATTTATAAAAAGCAAAGTACAATATTAACATTAGTGACTATTACTGTGCTAATTAATGCAGTTTCTCATTTATAGACCTGCAGGGGAGACAGACAGTAACTGCAGAGTTCTGAAATAAAAACAAATTCAGTTAATCATAGATCTGAAAGACCAATAGGACAAGCTCACAATGGACTAGCAACAAGTCAACTGGGGATGTTGCTCTACCTGAAAATGTGAGGGTGTGTTATTCAGACAGCCAAAGGGTTTACAGATCATGCTTCATTAATTCTGTCTCAATGTGTTTGCAGCTCTTATCATAAAAAACCATCTATTTGTAAAAGATATAATTTCTCTGAAATTACATCCAGAAAATTAAATAGTCTATAATATTCAACCTCCAATTCCAGATTTGTGTCATAAGATCAAAGCATGCAGGAGAGAATTACTTGGCCTAACTAAATGATTTGTTCAGTGTTAAACTGGCGTGTTGAGTAAATAATTTTGATCCTATTAGAAAGTTCAGCTATATTCAATAAATATTTAGATTTTAATTAAAGAGTCTATATCTATAGTACCCTATATTTTATTTGTTGTAATTTTGACAGCTGATCAACTGAATATGCTTATTCTATTTTTATAACTCCAGGGGTTCACTCTCCTATCAAAGGAGATAGAACTACCAGGCAGGCAAGGCTGGTATGTGAATGATGAGGGTAACCAACTGCTTTCTGATTATATTTGAAGTCCGCTATGCAGGAAGGAATTCAGATCTGGTGTTCTAACCTTTGTCAAGAGTCTATACTATAATGGTTTTGCTAGATAATTGTTAAACTGCCTTCTAAATATACATGTTTATACCCATAGATACCCTTTGTCAGAGAAGCATCATACTGATGACACTCATAATAGTCTAAATGGCAGGAAAACGTAATGATAGGGAGTCTGGATATAAATAGGACACAAATATCAGCCACACACCAAAGCTCAGGGAGCCATTGTTCTCATGAACTCACCGCAGTTATAGGTACCTAAACAAGACCTGTATAAGACTGGGCGGAGTGACGTCTTATCAGTGGTCAGGGAGTTCATAAGGCCAAATCTCCCCCTAAGGGACTATTTACAGTTAATGGTTTCTGTGGAAGGTAGTGTCATTTCTTTCAATGGTATGGAATTGGAAAACAGTCTATGCATTAGTAAACAACCCCTCCACTTCAGTCATGTTTTTATAAACAATCCTAATTAAGTATGTTGGGGCTCTCTAGTGTGTGCATGCTCTCTCACTCTCTTTCTTTATACACACACACACACACACACACACACACACACAGATGAGGAAGGGAGGTTTCAGAGGAAGAAAGAGAAGAAAGGCAAATGGAGTAAAAATGACTAAAATGTACACTGTAATATATATAAAACTGTTAAAGAACAAATTAAAAGTAAAAGAAATATTGCACACTGGCATAAACTTGGTGATGCACACCTGTAATCCCAGCACTAAGAAGGATGAAACATGAGGATTAAGACTTTAAGGACCAGTGTGCAAAAAACAAACGAACAAGCATCAGTGCTGGGGCAGTGAAGAAGAAGAAAGGGGGATAAAATAAATAAAAACTGATCTGAGCAACTGTGTATAAATCAAGGTTCAAATATGGAAACAAAATACACTATAACTATTTCTATAAGCAGGGGATTTATAAAGAAGTACGTAGTATCAGAATCATCCAAAGGGTTGAGGAAATTAGTCATGGAATTGGAAGTGTGGTTGTTCATCTATGACCATAAGGTTTGGAATAACCACTTGGTGCCCACACTAAACACTGAAAACATAGTCACCATTAGAGCTGGTCTGTCCACTGACCTCCAATAAGAAGTTCACCTTTCTTTTCCTCCCACAACTCTCTAGTGGAAAATAAATTACACTATCATCCAAGCTAAAAAGAATCTCTAAAAATTCAGTTCTTAGACTTCTTTCATGTGTTTTGGTTGGCATTAAAAAGTAAATAAAGTGAGTTCTGGGTATAATAAAATATTTTTAACTCTAATATGTTGTGTACAAAACATCTCTGCATGTTACAACAAATTTAAACATTACAAATATTAAAGTATGTAAGAAGGAAATTTTTCTTTAAAAGAATACTTCTAAGATTTTGAGACATATAAAAATTAGACATCAGTGAAGAGAATCACTAATATTTAATTCAGATTAAATCAGCAATGTCATTAAATATAAAATTTTATAAATGTGAAAATTAAGGATAGGTGCTTTGTGTTTTATTTTTTACCTTTTTACTATTATTTATTTATTTTTATTTCAGTTTATTTACTTTAATCCCAAGGGTGCCTCCTCCATCCTCTCCTCCTATTTCTCCTTCCCCTTTTTCTCCTTCCCCACTGCGTATTCCCTCAGAAAAGGGGAGCCCCTCCCACATCAACCCTCCCTAGCACATCAAGTCACATCAGGACTGAGCATATCATCATCCACTGAGAACAGGCAAGGCAGCACCAATAGGGGGAAGTGATCCAAAAGCAGGCAATAGAGTCCATGTTAGAAACACACTGCCCCCACCCTCCACTCACCATTCAACCCATATAAAGACCAAGCTGCCCATCAACCACCTATGTGTAGGGCATCTTGGGGCCAGATCATGCATGCCCTTTAGTTGATGTCTCTATTGATCTGCTTGTGAGGTTCCTGTCCCCTCCAAGTCCTCACATCTTTCCCCCAACACTTCCACAGGAACTCCAGAGCTCCACCACATGCTTGGCTGCAAGTCTCAATGCCCTGCTGGCTGGAGCCTCACAGAAAACAGTCAAGTTAGGCTCCTGTCTGCAAGTAAAGCATCATTAATAGTCAGTGTTGTTAACCTCTGAGCCATATCTAGGACCATACACAGAGATGCCCCAGACCCCCTACTCAGACACAATTGGTAGCTCAGTCTCCATGTGGATCTTTGAGTGAGGGGAGCAGGGGCTGCCTCTATCATGGACTCAGTTGTCTGTTCTCTGAATACTCACCCCTGATGATGCAGCCTTGCCAGGCCATGGAGGAAGAGGATCCCGGCAGTCCTCATGAGACTTAACAAGCTATGGGCAGATGGCAGTACTGGAGAACTCCCCCATTCAGTGGACTAGTGGAAGTGGATGAAGGGAAAAGGAAGGGAGGATGAAACTGAGGGAATTGAGGGAGGGAGCTTCAATCAGGATATATAATGAATAAATTGTGAAGAAAAATATATTTTTTTACAAAAGAATGCTAACAGGGCACAGGGGTCTTCTCTAACCAAGGACCATGTATGGATATGGCCTAGAACCCCTGCTCAGATGTGGCCCATGGTAGTCGGTGTCCAACTGAAGACCCTAGTAAGGGGAACAGGGACTGTTTCTGTCATGAACTCAGTGGCTGGCTCTTCAACCCTCCCCATACACGCCAGGGAGTAACAGCCTGGCTAGATCCCAGGGGAGGACATTGCAGCCAGCCCTGAGGAGACAAGATGAACTGGGGTCAGATGGAAGGGGAGGAGGTCCTCCCCAGTTGGTGGACTTGGAGGGGGGGGGAGGAGATGAGGGAGGGGGGAGAGTGGGAGGGAATGAGGGAGGGGGCTATGCCTGGAATGCAAAGTACCTAACCTGTGATTAATATAAAAATAAATAAATTACATTTAAAAAAAGAATGCTAACAAAAAAAAAGTGTCAGGAGCTGGCTCTCTATCATGCAGTGGGTCTCAGCTTGGACCAATTATTGGTTGGACATTTCTGCCATCTTTGTTCCCTCTTTCTCTCTGCACTTCTTGTAGGCAGGGTGATTAATTATTGGATCAAAGGTTTTGTCACCGGGTTGTTGTTGTCCTTCTTACACTAGTCCTCCCTGGCTAGGAGGTGATCACTTCAGTCTTCATACCCACTCCCACCCCACCTTGCCTGAGGAGTCTCAGCTAGAGTCACAGCCATATCCTCCTACCCTGTCACAGGCTTCCAGCTTGACAAAAAGATGCTCCCCCCCTCCCCAGTTTTTCCTTCTTTTCCCAGCCCTACCACTTCCCACCTCTGTTCTCCCCACATTTGATCCTCAATCTTGTTTCCCTCCCCATTCCATTCCCTTCCCAGTTCCCTCTTTTTATGCACTTCTGCTGTGTGTTCTCTTTCCTCCTCTAAATAGCATTCTAGCACCCTCCCTTGGGCCCTCTTTGTTACTTAGCTTCTTTGGGTCTGTGGATTGTAGTATTGTTATCCTGTACTATAATATCCACTTATGAGGGAATATATACCATGTGCATCTTTCTGTGTCTGGGTTACCTCACTCAGGGTGATATTTTCTAGTTCCATCCATTTGCCTGCAAATTTCATAATTTCTTTGTTTTTAATAACTGAGTAGTATTCCATTATATAAATGCATCACAAATTCTGTATCCACTCTTCAGTTTAGAGACATCTAGTTTGTTTCCAGTTGCTGGATATTGCAAATAAAGCTGCTATGAACATAGTTGAGCAAATGTCCTTGTTGTATGGTGGAGCATCTTTTGGGTATATGCCCAGGAGTGACAATAATTATTCTCAGGTTGAACTATTCTCACTTTTCTGAGAAAACACCAGGTTGATTACCAGAGAGGTTGTACAAGTTTGTATTTCCACCAGCAATGGAGGAGTGTTCACCTTTCTCCACATCCTAGCCAGCATGTGTTGTCACTTGAGTTTTGATCTTAGCCATTTTGACTGGCATAAGATGGAATCTTAGTCATTTTGATTTGTGTTTATCTGATGTCTTATCTGACAAAAAGATAAATTTACTGTAGAATCACCTAGAAAACAAGTCTCCCCATGCCAGTAGTACAACTTATAAGCTATCTGAATGCCATTTTATTGGAAAGCTTTCCATTGCTTTGCATTGGATGTTAACATTGTATTACAATTTTTAAATGCTAATTGTTTTTCCTAATGAAAGTATTTATCCCACCATCTCACTGCCATCTCAGTTTTATATGTCATATGAGCATCAATGTATATGCCAGTGTGTACGTATATACTGTCTGTCTTGAGGCAGATGTATGTGTGCATATGCAAGTTTGTGACCACCATGTTTGTATGTGTGCTACTCTGGAAAGGTCTCTCTCTCTCTCTCTCTCTCTCTCTCTCTCTGTGTGTGTGTGTGTGTGTGTGTGTGTGTGTGTAAGACAGAGGGTGTTTGAAGGTGACCCAGAATCCGGAGTGACCAACAAGAAGAATTGATAAATCAATTGTTTAGAAAATTGATATAATTTCAATGACCCTTTTCCTAGTTTTGCTTTATTGTTCTTCTATCAAAATATTGACTTGGGAAAAAGCCTAATTACATAATCCCAGAAGTGTTGCTGGGAACTGGAACAAAAATCAACAAAGATGCCCAGGAATTGATAGTCAGGAAGCAGAAAAAATTATTTTTTTCAAAAATAATCAGAAGAAGTAGGATTTTTTTATGACAGTTATATATAGGAAAAAAGCAAACTCTGAGATCATCACGAGTTGCTCACAAGTTAACACGATACTCTCATACTAAGAGAATTTAGGAAGTTTGGATTTCTCCTTTTAGTTTTCTTCCCTTGCTGAGGTGAAAGGTGTGTGCATGATAAACATTTTGACCACTTCCAAATTTTTCCTCTTCATTTTGGTGAGAGGATTCTGCAGTCTGACTTTTGAGATTCAATCCTAGCTTAAAAGGTTGCTTCACTTTCACTGTTTGTAAAATAAGACTGACAGATGTTTTCTCACAAGGTTGTTGTAAAGAGCAAAACATCAAATATCTATAATTATTTGGGGCCTCCTTGTCAAAATCATGAACAATACAAATATTTTATTAGTAACAAAATCAAAAGTTTTGCAAGATATGTGCACAGAGATCATCAATCAATTTTATGTATAAGATTAACATGAATAATTCCAAAACCTACATGCTTCACTCATATCAGCTTAGTGTAGTAGTCAAAATGCGGCGGGTCATACCTTCAAAACTCCCCAGAACATCAACACCTGTGCTTCAAACTGGGCATACATGGCTCATCCTGATATCCAACCCTTCAAGGAAGGATTGGGGACAGTTGATCAGAAAATATGATTAAATTATGTTTCTGCCAGCACTACCACATGCTTGTTCTCAGGATGGTTTGATTAAAGTTTCTGACACAAGAGCTATTACTACTCATCTATTCATAACCAGAGCTGCTTATGGAGAAAGAAAAACCTGAAACAGACTTTAAGTCAGTTTGTTGTTACACATTGTACAACTAAGCCAGAAGAATACAAAGAAAACTCGTCTATAATTTTCCTTTTATATACGCATTCATTAGAGAATAAATGAAAGTCTGAAGAGGAATAATTCCCAAATAAAGCAGTTAGAAGAGACTATAATAGTTTTGAGATGTTCAATGGAACTTAATGTTCCAAATTTTAATTGTCTTTTTTTAATTAATGAATTATTCTCCAAAGCTACAGAATAGCCAAACTAAAGCAATTGGTGAACACTTATTAGTTGGCACTTACCAATCATATTATACTTACTAATCATATTATACTTCCATGTTTCTATAAATTATAAACTGTATTTTAATAGCAAAGATGACAAAAGCTTAATAGTTTATGTGTCTAGGATTCAGATGCTATAGTCAGTTTTTATATCTGTACTGGAAAATGGATGCCATTTATTAGTAAAAAAAAAAAATGTCTGGGAGCCATTCTAGCTGTCTGAAAGAAGCTGGAAGGAGCGTGATGTGAATCCTAAACAGCTTTTCTTCAGTCTCAGAGAATCCCATTAGGTCAGGGTTTCTGTTTCTCTTCCCACAGCCTGGAGCAGGCACCAGCTATTATTCAGGCTGCATTCCACCAGCTCCATTTGTCAGCTGGCCTGAGCAGACTTGAGGGTCATCTAAAAGGAAGCAGCTGCTCTCATTCTACAAAGGCTGAAGAGGGAGGAAGAGCCTCCTGATGTGAACCAAGAAGTGGTGTGTTTGGCCCACGTGGATATTAAACAGACTTCACACACCTGAGACAGGTTGTTTAGGCACCATCCGTTATGCCAATGATCATACAACTCTCCAACTGCCTAGGAAGCTAAGGCCAGGAATGATTAATTACAGTAAACAATGGGTTTTTGTTGTTTGTTTATTTAGCAGAATTAGCTTCTCATATTCTGGTGACTTTGGACAAGAGTAGAAGAAAAAAATAAAGAATTGAAAAGGAGACCTGCTAGACTAGAGTCAGATAGAAGGGAAGGAGGATGTCCCTGATCAGTGGACTAGGGGAGGGGCATGGGAGGAGAAGAGGGAAGGACCGTGAGACTGGGAGGAAATAAGGGAAGAGGCTACAGCCAGGATACAAACTGAATAAATTGTAATAAATAATAAATAAACAAAAAAGGAAAGGAGAAGTAAGTAGAAGGATGGGGGCAATGGTGCAAGCCTCACAGGAGTTTTGCCTTGCCTTTCTTTACCTTTCAGGTAAACTATTTCATCATTTGCCTCACTCCCTGAGTACTCATCACATATTCTCACATGTATTTTCTACAAAAGTACAGTGAAAACTGACCTTCTACTGTATTTGTGGTTCATCTAGCACGACTTCTAATGGCTTTGAAAGTGAGCAGTAGAAGTAAAGTTATATGACTGTGTAATAGATACAGATATTATATTGGTTGATAAAAATCATCAAGTATGACTTCCATGGAAGCTCATTTAGCCACTGCTAAATCTGTTTTCAGAGCTAGCCAACTTCACCACAATCACCAGACCTCCCATCTTCTGGAATAAAAATACTCACGGTTTTTTCCCAGTACACTAACTGGAACTTACACAGTCAGGAATGATGTTCTCCATCTTTAAGCATTCTGATCTAATCCAGTATGTCACACACACTTGAGACACTTGAAGGAAACTGTCTGTCTACATTGATCAATAAGGAGCTGATTCTAAGGCCTGTGTTGTATTTCCATTATGGCAAATTCTCAGTCTGAGCCTAGCCCCAACAAAGAATTGAAACTCTCTGCATTTCTCCCAAACTCTCTGCCTTCAGTTTTATCTTCTTAAGCTGCTGCTTGAAGTTTAAATTCCTTCATCACTAAACCAACCTATCTATTAGGAAATAGGTAAACTATTAACTTCTCTGGAAAATTGACTCTCCTCTTGCATTCCTCCTGCATATTACAAAGCTGACTAAAAAAGATGTATGTTATAGCTGTATGTTATGCTGTATGTATAACTTGCTCTGAAAATCTGTATGTTAAAACTAATCCCCAGAGTATTAGCATTGGCAATGAAATCTTAGAAAGAAAATTAGATCATGTGGCTAGAGTCTTAATGGATGTGATTAAAGCCATCAATAAAGAAACCTCAAAAATTCCCTCTTCCCTTGCATCATGTGAGATTATAAAAGACCAACTATGCATCAAGAACCAGGCCCTTACAAAACACTAAATCTGTCTGTCATTCCTCTGACGTTATATTTCCAGCAACTATAAGGCGAAATAAGTCTCTGTGTAGTCTATGAACCATACATTTGTGAAATTTTTTACATTAATCACAATAGACTAAAAGTAAATATTTATTTTTCTTAGAGAACCTTCTATTGTAAATTGTAATAGATGTACAGTAGACAAGAAACATTAGCATGGTGTTTTTATTTTTCTCTTGTCTATGTTATTCCATGCAATTAAACCTAATGTTTTCAGTTGAGACACAGGGAGATATCTTATTTTTATTTATCTTAAAGTCTAGCTGAGGCACTGATTTTTAAGAAACCCTTAATAATAGTAGTTGAAGTAACTGTTGTTAGAATGCAGAAGTCTGAAGTCTCTGTTGTGGAGTTGCAGTTTTGTGTAACTGAAGATAAATGTCACAGATTAAATGCCCAAAGTGCAAAACTATACTATTCAGAATTTACCTTGATTGATCACCATAGCCAAAAGTCCAGTTTACACAAATACTTTCATCCTAACTCAGGCAATTCCACTTAACAATAATTCCATCAAGATCTGCAATAACAGATTTTTAGTACTTTGCAAGGCATGATCTTTTAAAATACAGACAGCAGAAGAAAACAAACCTGCCTGTATGCTGCAGAGTTTGACTGGATTTTTATTTACCAAGGATGGCTGTTCACAGTAGCAGCCTAGCAATTCTAATTGATACTTTCATTTAGAGCCTATATGGACATAGGGCTGATGAAGTTGAGTATTCAGACCAGGTTACAGACTCACTTCAAAGACCGTCTGTAAAAAGGAGAGAGAACTGCTCTGACAGTTTTTAATGTTTCTGTACTGAAAGGCATTCAGTTTCTGAGACATGCTTTAAAGCCAGGATTGCCCAAACACTTCTACCTGCCTTGAAAATGTATGCTTTTCCAGGGTTGGCACTGCAGTAATTTACCAGAGATGAGATACAAGAAAAGCCTGAGGTTTAAGATTTTCTAATACATATACCACCAATGGGTATCTTACAAATGAACAGGACAATTTAATCTGCATTAAACATTAATAACAGTGATACCTAAGACCCAAAGGAAGACACACTAACTAGTCTGTCCCTTATAGAAGGCAAGCACATACTTATACACCTCATGAATTCATTTTTTTCATTTTTAATAAGATTCCAAATCCTCTATGCACAGATACTTTATAGTAAATCAAAAGAAGAGAAAAGAAAGCATTTCATCACACATGTACACATCTTTCCTAAAATACAGTAAAGCAAGTCTGTATTAACTGCTATTATGGTCATTCCTGATTTAATAAGAAGCCATGAGATCCAAGATGGCTGCCACTAGAGGACACTGTGTCTAAGGAGTAGGAGAGGAGAAACAACGCAGCGACCAGGAGACCGAACTCTGGGACCTAAAACGCCAGCATTCGTGATTGCCAGGTGAGCAGAACTCCCACGGTGAGAAAATCAAGTGGGAAAACCCTAGGGACACCCAGTTATTCCCCGGAAAAATCTCCGGGTGACCAGCGGCACACAGCTCTGATCTGAACGAGTAGGCATGCTGGGCGCCCGCACCCGCCATAATAGACTGGATCACACAGTCTCGCAGGCAGTCTGAGGAGAAACCGGGTACCGTTTTCACCGAACTGCACCCTGCGAGCGCACACTGCACCCGGGTTCTGCTTCAAACCACGGGTGTGCGGCGGGCACTCACTGATCACCGGAACCACCCCAGTCTGAGAAAGGCGGGGGACCGTTTTAAACAGTCTGCACTCTGCGGGCGCGCGTCTCACGCTTCCACCAGCAAAACCTCAGTCCGTGTGCCAGTCCACAGGCAAGTCTGGGAGGGACCTTAGTTCTGCTTCAACCCACAGGTGTGCGGCGGGTGTGCAGGGATCACAGAAGCCACCCCAGACTGAGAAAGTCCGGGGACCATCTTGACATGACCACACACTGAGGGCCACCACTGCACGCGCCTGAAAGCAAAAACTTCAATCCCTGTGTGTGTCCACAGGACAGACAGAAAAGGCCTAGGGCACCATTTCAGACAGGCCTGCATTCAGCGGAGGCACACCAACCCAAACCCATTGTGTGTGCCCCAAATATCATCACAGACCGTGGTGCACAGCCCCTGGCCCAGAAGGGGGAGCCAAATCTCCATTCCAGGGGAGAGCCCTTAGCAACAAGCCCAGGGCTGAGTGCACA
>CM053755.1:52284049-52302887 GCA_028658305.1 Pachyuromys duprasi | reverse complement strand
CTCTCTGTCTATCTTTAATTGTTCCTGTATGTGGGCAGTTAAATCCTTCTTAATTTCCTTGAGGGCCTTGTTCATTTCCTCTTTTTGTGCCTCCTTTTGTTCCTCTAATATCTGCATAATTATAGCTTTAATATAATTTTCCTGTGTCTCTGCTGCATTAAAATCTCTATTGCTTTTGGGTGTTTCTGGTGGGGCCATGGTGTCCTGATTTTCGTTGGGTGAGTTCTTAAGCCGATTTCTGGGTATTTGTTTATATATAATCAAGGAGCTATTTGTGCTTCAAGGCTGAACTTCAGACTGGAACTGCCCAGTGCAGCCCGCGGTATCTTGGTGAAACTCAGTCCTTCCGGGGTACCGTGTGCCCCAGCCCAAAGTGGCGGCTTAGGTGCCCAGCCCGGCTGTGCGCAGCCTGTCTCCCTCTGGAGTTTTTCCTGGGAAAAGCTGGGTGTCCCTTGGACTTTTCCACTTGATTTCCCCACCATAGGAATTCTGCTCACCTGGCAGTTGCTGTTTTTTTAGGTCTGAGAGCTCAGTCTCCCGGTCGCTGTGCCTACACTACTGTTCTGCTCTTCAGACACAGTGTCCTCCTGGGGCAGCCATCTTGGATCTTCCTAGGATAGTCTCTTTCCACGCATTTTAGAAACTGACCTTATATAAAATTTTGCTGGGTTAATTATGTAGAATATATGAATAGGCAACAATATGTTACATACATATGGAATGGGGTAACTATGAGAAAGACAAATAGAAAATGCTGAGACTGACTCTATTTTTTTTCCAGATCCCTATCTTTCCTCCTACCTGGTAAGCCTAACTATTGTGTAGCAAGCTACAAACTTTTATTTACCTCATTCAGTGTTCTCATTCCCATTGTTTTAATCTAACACATTTTTAACTCTAACATTTGTTTTTATAATATCAATATTGCATATAAAAGCACATTCAACTTTAAATTAGCTTAGCTAATAGCTTAGCTATTAGAGAAATCAGTAAAACATATTTTTCAAAGAATTAAAAAAATAGAAGTATCATAAGATGTGCACTTTCTACTGTAGGAATAAAAGTGATATGTCAAATATCACATGTTTGTTACAGTATCTAGTCACAACATCCAAAACCTAGAAACAATCAGTCAATGAACATTTAAGTTGTTTCCAGAAAGCCTGGCACATGCATGATAGCATAATATTTGTTCATTAAAATAAGGGAAGTTAGTAAGACTTGGGGAGAACAAGAGCTCCACAAAGACCAAACTGAGCAGGGCACAGGGGTCTTATATGAGACAGTTTCTCCAACCAAGGACCATGTGTGGATGTGGCCTAGAACCCCTGCTCAGATGTGGCCCATGGTAGCTCGGTGTCCAACTGAAGACCCTAGTGAGGGAAACAGGGACTGTTTCAGTCATGAACTCGATGGCTGGCTCTTTGACTCTCCCACACACATGCCAGGGAGTAACAGCCTGGCTAGATCCCAGTGGAGGACATTGCAGCCAGCCCTGAGGAGACAGGATGAGCTGGGGTTGGATGGAAGGGGAGGAGGTCCTCCCCTGTTGGTGGACTTGGAGGGGGCAGGGAGGAGATGAGGGAGGGCTGGGGAGAGTGGGAGGGAATGAGGGAGGGGGCTACACCTGGGATGCAAAGTACCTAACCTGTGATTGATATAAAAATAAATAAATTACATTAAAAAAAGAAAATGAATAAATAAAAGCAAAAAAAATGATCAAAGCCATATGATTTGTAGTAACATCTATGGAGCTAAAAACATTTATAAGTAATGAAATGAGTGAAGCACAGAAAGACAAGTATCTCAATAATGTAAAAATATATGGAAACTTAAAATATTAATATAGAAGTGAGAAGAGAATGGTGGTTTTACAGGAGAAGCAGAGTGCCGGAAATAATGACTAGTAACAACTAATGCAGAATTATAAAAGAAAAGAAACTTTAGGAGTTGGGTTATATACTGTATATTTGAAATATATATTTATATTTGTTTTTCAGAGATTTTTATCTCTGTATATGCAGCATTTCAAAAAATCTTAATTATGGTTATCACTGTGCAGTTTTTGTAACTTTGCCTTGTCAGCTTTGGCTAGGCCAACTATCCCTTGCTCTTTATATTTCAAAAAATACTAAAAGGGAGCTGATTCTCAAAAAATATGTGGTACCTATTTATACATAAAGATGCAAATGTAGCCTATGACAGCTCAGTCTCCAAATGGACTTGCTAGTAAGGGAACAGTGGCTGTCTCTGACATGATTTCAGTGGCTTTCTCTTTAATCACCTCTGCTCAATGGGGGAGCAACCTTACCAGGCCACAGAGGAAGACAATGCAGCCAGTCCTGATTAGACCTGATTGGCTTGGGTCAGAGTGAAGGGAAAGAGGACTTCTCCTATTAGTATACTGGGAAAGAGGCATGGGAGGAGAAGAGGGAGGAAAGGTGGAACTGGGAAGGGATGAGGGAGGGAGCTACATCTGGGATACAAAATGAATAAATTGTAATAAATAAATTTTTAAAAAGATGCAAATCAAGGTGATAAAAACTGGAAAGAAAAAAGCCAAAGTATTACTACTCACATATGATATGACAATATACATGAATGACCCCAAAAATTCTACCAGGAAACTTCTACAGATGATAAACTGCTTCAGCAAAGTATCTGGATACAAAATTAACTCAAAACAAAAGAAAAATGGGATCAGAAAAAAATTAGGAAAACAACACTCTTCACAATAGCCACAAAAAGCATAAAGAATCTTGGTATAACTCTAACCAAGCAAGTGTGATAATTTTATATTGTCAGTCAAAAATAGGAATAGCAAGATTGTTCAGTGGGTAAAGCACTTTTTTCCAACTTGATGCCCTGAGTTCAAATAACCTGAACTCACATGATGCAAGAAGAAAATCAACCAAGTTGTTCTCTGAATCTTTACTTATAGGCCGTGGCACATCTGTGCTTACACACATACTTGCATGCATGTACACATACAAAACAAAATTTCAAAGTAATTTAATTTTTAAATAAAAATCGATAGTGTGACTGGAAAGGATCATCCTGAGTGAGCTATCCCAGAAGCAGAAAGACACATATAGTATATACTCACTCATATAGTCATATACTATAGGATGAACCTACTAAAATCAGTACACTTAAAGAAACTAATCAAGAGGGAGGACGCTTGCTAAAATGCCCAATTCCCTGTCCAGACGAGCAAAGGGGATGGACATCGGAAGAAGGATGGGAACAGGTCAGGAGCCTGCCACGGAGGGTCTTGGAAGGGCTCTGCTCTGCAGACTATTAAAGCAGATGCTGAGACTTATGGCCAACACTTGGGCAGAGTGCAAGGAATCTTATGAGGGGAGTGGGAAATAGTGGGATCTGGAGAGGACAAGAACTCCACAAAGAGAGCAACAGAACCAAGTGATCAGATCACAGGGGTCTTTCCTGAGACTGATGGTCCAACCAGGTACCATACATGGAGGTTGCCTAGGACCCCTGCACAGGTGTGGCCCATTGCAGTTCAGTGTCCAAGTGGGTTCCACAGTAATGGGAACAGGGACTGTCTCTGACATGAACTGATTGGCCTGCTTTTTGATCACCTCCCCCTGAAGGGGGAGCAGCCTTGCTGGGCCACAGAGGAAGACAATGCAGCCACTCCTGATGAGACCTGATGGACTGGGATCAGGGAGAAGGAAAGGAGGATGTCCCCTATAGGTGGTCTTGAGGAGGGACACAGGTGCAGAGGGGGGAGGAAGGAAGAGGTTGAGATGGGAGGAGGAAGGGAACTACAGGGGTATATAAGGTGAATAAAATGTAATTAATAAAGAATTTACTAAAAAGTGAAAAAAATAAAAAATAAATAAAAGAAGAGGACATGACTTAAAAAAATAGTTAGTGTAAAATAACATACCAAAAATTACATTTTCTCTAATATGATAACTGTGCTAATCAAATGAGTGTTCAATTTTTCTACTCAAAGTAATTTTGAGCAGATTCACTTCATTCATTTTCACAATAATAGCTACTTCCCAGATGCACAAATACAAATAACCATGGCCTGCTGGTTGATATTTCTCTAAAATAAAAGTATTTATTTGTGAATAAATAAATGATAAATAATAAATGATTTATTTGATTCAATTAATCACACAATTGCTTCTTCAAGTTCAGTACAAAACAGAGGCGTTATGCATAGCTTCCATTCTAATACAACATATTAAAAAGTCATGTATTCAGGGATCAAAATTTGATGGAATTGTCATTTGCTATGTTACCATGGACAGCCGTTTCTGTTTAATTGCCTCTGCAGTTAATGTAATTTGGTGCCGCTGCTATAATTTTTTTCTAAGGAGCCGTCAGCACTATCATTGTTTGCAACATCAATGAAAATAATAACATCTTGGTTTTGTAAAAATAGTCTTGGCCTTACAAGCCTTTTTAGAAGGTTTCTGGACCCCAAGGCATTTGCAAACAACAGTTTAGGAGCTACTGACTTAGGTTTTCTATTCACAGAATGATTAGTCCCTTATTTTCAGAGTGTTTCTCTTTTCTATCAAAAAAGACATCAAGAAAAGAAATGAAAGGTATTAATACTAGCTTTTCTGATGTATGAACTTTACCCCTATAATAAGAGTGTAGATTGAATGGTCAATAAACAATAAGGGTTATCTTATTATGCAAGGTAATCTACAAGAAATTACAGAATGAAATCATAGTAATAAAACGATTAAAAGGAGGCCCACAGAATTCAACATCATTTTCATATTAATTTTTGGAAGGCATACTTTTCTTGTGTAATCTTACTATAGAGTTCAAAGTTTTCAGGAGCAAGATAACATCTTCAGCTAAAACAGAATACCACTACCCCACCCTGCCCCGTGTCTGTTTATCTCTTTCTAAGTGAACAGTAAGTAAAGTATCTCCTTTTTTTTCAGTAAATGTTTAACATTCAATACTTCTCTTTCAGCCTACACCTGCCCACCCCTTGAGAATAGCTAGTACTTCTTGAAATATAACATGAACATTTGCAAAGAATATTTAATCAATGTTAACATTACACAAAGTAGTTATATAACCACAAAATAATTATTTTTAATTGAAATTACTCCTTCATTCAATATTATTTGAATACATTCCTCTCTCCCGTGACTTCCCTCAGATCTTCCCTATCTCCTAACCTACCTAACATGGAGATAAAATAGTATCAATGGCTCTTATTCTGTGATTAAGTTATTACTGCACTGAAAATAAAACAAAAATTTCTTGCTGATGCTTTGTAGAATTAATATCACAAATGGCTTTATTACCAAAAGCAATACACAAATTGAAACCAATTACCAATTTTCAATGATGTTTTTCATAGTTATAGAAAAACAATCCTAGACCAACAAAGCTAAAATATCTGAGCCCAGGGGTTTCTGCAGAGATTGATGCACCTACCAAGGACCATGCATGGAGAGGACCTAGACCCCCCTGCCCAGATGTAGCCAATTGGCAACTCAGTCTCTATGTGGATCCCGGAGTAAGGGAGCAGGGGCTGCCTCTGCAATGAACTCGATTGCCTGCTCTTTGATCGCTTGCCCCTGGTGATGTGGCCTTCCCAGGCTACAAAGGAAGAGGATCCAGGCAGTCCTTATGAGATTTAAGAAGCTATGGACATACGACAATGGTGGAGAACTACCTCTTTCAATGGACTAGGGGAAAGAGAGAGGGGAAAAGAGGAAAGGTGGGATTGGGAGGAGTTGAAGGAGGGGGCTTCAATCAGGAAATACGACAATAAGTTATGAAAAAATTTAAATAAAAAGAAAAAAAATCATCCTAAATTTCTATATGAAAGTATTAAAGGTTGTAAACAGACAAAGTAATCATGGGCAGGATAAAAATGTCAGAAGCTTCAGGCCATAGTAACAAATATAACACATCTACAACAATGTATAGAATACGGGGCCCAGAATTAAACTCAAATGTCAAAAGATACCTAATTTGTGATGGGCATGGACAGGGGAAAAACCTTCAATAAATTATGTTGATGAAACTGGTATCTATTTATAAAATAATAAACTAGATCACTATCTTTCACACCATACACTGCTTATAGAGATGAAAAGTAGCATGCCCACTTGGAAGTGGCAACAAACCAGTCTGAAAACATTTTTCACAAATATAAATAATCATAATGAGATCTATTTTATACATTACATGGAAAAATGGTAAATTATAAGAGGGAGTCATGAGCAAAATGTCCATAAATTTCCTTATCTACCAAGGCTGTTTGCAAGACACATATCAAATTATGATGTTAAAAGTACTTCAGATATATTGACATCATATACTCTATATCAGATTTTTACTTCTGGAAAACCTCTAAAAGTGGCTATAATATCCACATTTTAGACATGAATAATCAAGAATTTAAACAAATCCCATCTCAAGGAAGCAGAGAACTAGTTTTACAACATCTTATCGGCCCTAAGGCTAATTTTCTCCCCAAATATGGAAATAAATATATATTTTCATATAAGTAAATGGAAGAAAAAATCTCTTTCTCAGAAATTCATTACTAGGTTTATATAATATCCATTATTTCTTTGCTTGAGTCTATTTAATATCTATACTTCACTTTACATGCTCAAAATGTAGAAACAGACAAAGATAACTTTTAGAAACTGAATTACTGATTATACAAAAGTTAGCTGCTCCGAATAAGTGAAATTATATTTACAACCACACAAACTGTACCCAAAATGCTTTTAAAAGACCAAAATGCTTCTAAACACTCACTACAAATTTGTTTATGTGTTGAAATAAGCATTGGAAAACCAACAGATAAAAAGGATTATACTAAGACTGAATGAGGCAGTTGTAGACACTGACAAATCCTGCTTTCTGCAAGATTATTTACAAGAAAGGAAAATAAAAACTCCAAGGCCTTGCTTGTTGAACAGAAAAGCATGTTACCAAATGAAATCAGAGAATCACACTTAATTTTTCACAGGAAACATGACTGTTTGGCTCAACTGTTTGCTTTTTTCTCCCTACAGATTTTCCTAAAACATTTAAAATTCCTACATTGAAAAGGCCTTTCCCCAGACTACAAACAGAGGGAAGGGGAGAAGGACCTCCACCTCCCTTATCAGCGGATTGGGGGAGGGGCATGGGTGGGGAAGAGAAAGGAAAGGTAGAATTGGGAGGGAGGAGGGAAGGAGCTACAGGGGGGATACAAAGTGAATAAACTGTAATTAATAAAAATAAAAATAATTTTAAAAAAAGAAAATGCCTTTCCCCATAGCCCAGGACAAACTTAATTCTATGCTGAGACTTTCAGGTTCTTAACTATCTAAAACTATTTAACAATCAGGACAGAATAAGGCATAGTGAACAGAAGCAAAAGCCATGAGGCAGGAAAGAAATGCACGTAGAGTCTCAGATGGTGACCCAACAGTGGCTCTTCTGTTGAGTGTGCCTTAAAATACCATACAGGGCTTCCTGACACACAGACTGCTGGGTCTCAGCCCAGAGTTTCTGATTCAGTATGTTGGAAGTGAGCCCATGAATTTACATGTTCATAACTTTCTCTGATACACTTTGAGCATGTACAAGGATTGTAATTAAATGTCCCCCAAAAGTTTCTATACTAAAGGTTTGGTTCCCAGTGCAAAAGTGTGTGGTGTTGGGACCTTTAGGGGGTGACCAGTTTCCAAAGCTCTAAGCACATTAGTGGAGTAATCCATTCTTGATTCAAGAGCTAAATGTACTCTTAGAAAGTGATAGAAACTTAGCATATGTGGCTTATACAGAAGAAAGTCTCTCTCTGTCATTGCCTCTCTGTGTATCTCTCTGTATTTATCTCTTTTTATTTATGTACTTTGTGGTTGCTATGAAGTAATTGTGCTCTAGCACATGCACTCCCATGATGCTCTTATTCACTAGAGGCCCAGAAACAATGAAACCATGTGACCACTGACTGAAATCTCCAAAACTGTAAATTGATTTTCTATGGTATTTCGTCAAAACCATAGCAATGTGACTAACACAACATTTACGTTTGCCTTGGGAAGTAACACTCCATATAAAACTTCTAACCAGCTTCATTGTTTATATAAAGCTATCCTTCAGATGTTTAGGTGATGGCTGATAAAGAGAACTGTTTAGTCTGTTAAGCCCAAGGGGGACCCCAACTTCCTGAGGGGGATGAAGAGAACTCAGGAGACCTATCATCATTGCAATTGCAAAAGGTTTTACTTGAGCCGTTGGGAGATGTGGCTGCCCCCCACAAAACGAGCAGCCAGAAGAGTCAGAGGCTGAGGTTTTTAAAGGAAGGAGCACCGGAATCCCGGCAAGCTTGGCCACACTGGATTGGGTGGTGGAATTTTTAAATGATTGGTTCATTTTAGGGGCCAAGACCATCTGTTCCGGCCCTGATGTGGGTGGGGGAACTGTTATGTCTGGACCGGTTACTAGGCAACGTTATCTCTACTGCAGATATGGACACTCCTCGACAGGGGAGGAGAACTTTTTCATTCCTTTGCAACAGGATGGGCTTGTCTCAATTTACCTCCTGCTTTCTGGAAAAGTATTGGGAGATTTTAATTTAACATGGGGTATAGAATTAATAAAGAAACCTGTAAAGCTAGCCTGTTCCTTTCAAGTAATTTGTTAAATTCACAAAATATGTAAATCAAAGAGTTCCCAGAGAGCTAAAATGAGAAATAGATATGTTTAGTTTGAAGTATTAACACCTCTAAACAACTGAAAAAATAAAAATCGGAAAGAAAGTTATCAAAGATACCAGAAAACCCCTGCACAGTTTTATCCCAGAAACTCACTTTCCAAGTAGGTACTCTGATAAGGGGAGCAGGGTCTGTCTCTGGCATGAACTCAGTGGCAGGCTGTCTGATCACCTCCCCCTGGGGGGGTGCAGCCTTGCCAGGCCACAGAGGAAGATGATACAGCCAGTCCTGAAGAAACTTGATAAGCTAGGGTCAGATAGAAGGGGAAGGACATAGGGAGAGAAAAGGAAGGGGGGGGGAGGGAGGGAGGAGACAAGAAAGAGGACCACAGCCAAGATACAAAGTGAATAAACTGTAATAAATAATAAATAAAAACAATTTTAAAAATATACAGGAGAAGACATCAACTATACCAGCAGTCACCATACTGAGTTAACACTTGTAGAGCACTTCACACAAGAAAAAATAAATACATGCTACTATTTAATGGCTATGGACTCAAATACACCATACACCAAGCCACATATTTCAACAAGTATAAAAGAAGTAAAATAATATAAATTGTACTCTGTAATGATACAAGAATCAAATTTAAAAGAAATAATATAAAGGGAATAGAAAAATACTGAAACCCTTAAAATTAAAACCACATCTACAAATTGCAGGGAGGTGTTTTTAAAGTCTGAAAGGAACATTGAATTGAGTAAAAAATTATTAAAATAAAAAAATTTATAAACTTAATAAATACATTAGGAAAGTTTTATTAATTTATTTGTTTAATCACTTTACAGCCTTATAGAAGACCTCTCCCTTTTCTCCTCCCAGTCCCACCCTCATTTCCCCTCCCCAACTCCTTAGCTAAGGGTACCAATCCACCTTGGCATGAAGAATCCCAGCAAGACTAAGTGCTTCATCTCCCACTGAGGCCCAACAGGGCAGCCCAGATATGAGAAAGAAATAAAAAGGTAAGCAAATGAGTTCTGCTCCAATTATTAGGGGATCCACAGGAAGACCAAGCTGCACATCTGTTATACATGTATAGGGAGCCTAGGTCCAGTTCATGCATGCTCTTTGGTTGGTGGTTCAGCTTCTGAGAGCTCCTATGGGTTTAGTTAGTTTCCTCTGTAGTTCTCCTTGTATCCTTGAACTTGCTTCCTCAGTCCTTCCTCCCACTCTTCCACAAGACTCCTCCAACTATGCATATTGTTTGACTGAAGGTCTCTGCATCTGTTTCCCTCAGCTGGTAGATAAAGAGTCTCAGAAAACTTATGCTAGGCCCCTGTCTGCAAGCAAAGCAGAGTATCATTAATAGTTTCAGAGGTTGGCTCTTTTCCATGGTGTGGGTCTAAGTTGGGCCAGTCCTTGGTAGGCTATTCCCTCAACCTGTGCTACATATTTATCCCTACACTTCTTGTAGGCAAGAAAATTTTGTGTCAAAGTTTTGTGGGTAGGTTGGTGTCTCCCTACCTACACTGGATGTCCCGCCTGGCTTCAGGGAGTGGACACTTCAGGCTCCATATTCTTTCTTCACCTTTGCTAGGAGTCTCACCTAAGGTCACCAGAAGCCTCCCCTCTACCTAGAGATGCTACTCCACTAATTTCTATTCTCTCTTCCAGCCCTCTCATCCCCACACTCCTTCGCTTATCAGATCTCCACCCCTGGTTCTCTCCTCAGCCCTTCTCCCACCCAGTTCCCTCCCTCTGTCTACTTCAGATGTCTGTTTTATTTCTCCTTATAGGTGAGATTCAAGCCTCTTCCCTTGGGCCCTTCTTGGTACTTATTGTCTTTGAGTCTGTAAATTGTAGTATGGTTATTCTGTACTTTATGGCTAATATCCACTTATAAGTGACTACATACCATGTGTATCCTTCTGTGTCTGGATTATCTGACTCAGGATGGTCTTGTCTAGTTCTATCCATTTGCTTGCACATTGCATAATATCATTAGTTTCAATAGTTGGACAGTATTCCATTATGTAAATGTACCACATTTTCCGTATCCATTCTTCGGATGAGGGACAACTAGGTTGTTTCCAGTTTCTGTTTATTGTAAATAAAGCCAGTATGAACATAGATAAGAAAGTGTCCTTGTTGTAGGGTGGAAAACCTTTCGGGTATATACTCAAGAGTGATATATTTGGATCTTGAGAAAGATCAATTCCCAATTTTCCAAAAGGCCACCAGATTGATTTTCAAAGATATTGTCCAAGTTTGCACTCCCAGCAGCAAAGGAGGAGTATTTCCCTTGCTCTATATTCTGCTCAGTATGTGCTGGCATGTGAGTTTTTTTTTTTTTATCTCAGAGTCATTTTAGTTTACATTTTCCTGATGATTAAAAGCCTTGAACATTTCTTAAGGGCATCTAAGCTATTAAAGATTCCTCAGTTGAGAATTTGCTGTTTTTTTTTAATTGGGCTATTTGTTCTGTTGGTGTTTACTCTCTTAAGTTCTTTATATATTTTGGATGTTAGCATTCTGTGAAAAGTAAGGTGAGTGAAGATCTTTTCCCACTATGTAGGCTGCTATTGACTGTGTCTTTTTTTAATTTTTATATTAATTACAGTTTATTCCCCTTGTACCCCAACAGTGGCCCATTCCCTCATTCCCTCCCAATACTACCCTCCTGCCCTCATCTTCTCCTATACCCCTCTCCAAGTCCAAGAGGGGAGGTCCTCCTCCCCCACCATCCGACCCTAGCCTATCAGGTCACATCAGGACTGTCTGTCTTGTCTTCCTCTGTGGCCTGGTAAGGCTGCTCCCCCATTTAGGAAGAGGTGATCAAAGAACCAGCCCCTACATTCATGTCAGAGAAATTCCCTATTATCCTTACTATGGCACCCACTTGGACACTGAACTGCCATGGGCTATATCTGTGCAGGGGTTCTATGTTATGTCTGTAAATGATCCTTGGTTAGAGTATCAGTCTCAGAAAAGACCCCTGTGTCCAGATTTTTTGGTTCTGTTGCTCTCCTTGCAGAGCCGCTGTCCCCTCCAGGTTTTTCTGTCTCCCCTTCTTTTATGAGGTAGGATTAACATAGTGAAAATGGCCATCCTGCCAAAAGCAATCTACAGATTCAATGCAATTCCAATCAAACAACAACACAGTTCTTTACAGACCTTGACAGAAAAATTCTCAACTTCATATGGAAAAACAAAAAACAAAAACCAGAATTGCTAAAACCATCATGCTCAACAACAGATCGTCTGGAGGAATCTCCTTCCCTAATCTCAAGCGGTACTACAAAGCAATAGTAATAAAAACTGCATGGTACTGGCATAGAAACAGAATGGTAGATCAATGGAATTGAATTGAAGACCCAGAAATAAACCCACACAACTACGGATATTTGATTTTTGACAAAGAAGCCAAAAAAAAAAAAAAAAAGACATCTTCAACAAATGGTGCTGGTCTAACTAGATGTCTACATCCAAAAAAATGAAAATAGATCCCCTATTTATCACCCTGTACAAAACTAAAGTCCAAGTGGATCAAAGACCTCAACATAAAGAAAGATACACTAAATCAATTAGAAGAAAAAGTGGGGAAGAGCCTTGAGCTCACTAGCACAGGAGACAACTTCCTGAACAGAACACCAACAGCACAGGCTCTAAGAGCAACAATCAATAAATGGGACCTCATGAAACTGAAAAGCTTCTGTAAAGCAAAGGACACTGTCATCAAAACAAAACAACTGCCTACAGATTGGGAAAGAATCTTCACCAATCCTTTATCTGATGGAGGGCTAATATCCAGTATATATAAAGGACTACAGAAGTTGAAAAGCAACAAATCAAGTAATCCAATTAAAAATTGGGGAACAGAGCTAAACAAAGAACTCGATAGAGGAATATCGAATGGCAGAGAAACACTTAAAGAAGTGTTCAACATCATTAGCCATCAGGGAAATGCAAATCAGAACAACCCCGAGATTTTACCTTACACCCATCAGAATGGTCAAAATCAAAAACTCAAGTAATAACACATTCTGGAGAGGTTGTGAATGAAGAAAAGGGAACCCTCCTCCACTGCTGGTGGAATGTAAAGTTATACAACCACTCTGGAAATCAATCTGCCGCTTCCTCAGACAACTAGCAATAGGGTTTCCTCAAGATCCAGCTATACCACTCCTAGGCATATATCCAAAAGAGGCTCAAGGACACAATATGGACATTTGCTCAACCATGTTTGTAGCAGCTTTATTTGTAATAGCCAAAGGCTGGAAACAACCCAGATGTCCCTCAACTGAGAAATTGTGGTACATCTATACAATGGAATATTACTCGGCAATAAAAAAACAAGGATATCATGAAATTTGCAGGTAAATGGTGGGAACTGGAAAGGATCATCCTGAGTGAGGTATCCCAGAAGCAACTGTCAACTTCATGTGGAAAACTTTAGAAACCCAAGATAGCTAAAACAATTCTGAACAATGAAAGAACTTCTGGATTTATCACCATCCCTCATTTCAAGCTCTACTACAGACCAATTGTAATAAAAACTGCATGACATCAGCATAAAAGCAGACAGTTTGATCAATGGAATTGAATTATAGACCCCAAAATAAACACAAACACCTACAGACACTTGATTTTTGACAACGAAGTCAAAACCATGCAATGGAGAAAAGAAAGTATCACCAACAAATGGTGCTGGTCTAACTGGATGTCTGCTTGCAGAATAATGAAAATATATCCAAATTTATGACCCTGCACAAAACTCAAGTCCAAGTGCATCAAAGACCTCAACATAAAACTGAGTCCACTAAATCTAATAGAAGAGAAATTGGGGAATAGGCTTGAACTCATAGAACAGAACACCAACAGCTCAGGCACTAAGATCGGCAATTAATAAATGGAATAAAGGAGAAAAGGTTCTGCAAGGAAAAGGACACTATCAATACGACAAAACAGCAGCCTACAGACTGGGAAAAGATCTTCACTAATCCTAAATCTGACAGAGGGCTAATATCCAAGCTATATAAAGAACTCAAAAAGTGAGGTTCAGAGCTCAAGAGCAAATTCTCTTCAGAAGAATCTCTAAAGGCTGGGAGGCACTTAAAGAAATGTTAAACGTTTTCAGTTATCAGGAAATGCAAATCAAAAAGACTCTAAGATTCCATTGTATACCAGTTAGTTTTGGCTAAGACCAAAAACTTAAGAGGCAGCATATGCTGTAAAGGATGTGGAGAAACTCATGTGCTTGGGGGAGTGCAACCTTGTACAACCACTGTGGAAATCAATGTGGAGGTTTCTAAAAAAAATTGAGAATAGAGCTACCTCAAGACCCAGATATATCACTACTGGGCATATACCTAAAAGTTGTTCTACCATACAAGGACACTTAGTCCACTGTGTTCATAGCAGCTTTATTCGTAATAGCCAGAAACCAGAAAAAACTTAGATGTCTCTCAACTGAAGGATATTTACATAATTAAATACTACTCAGTTATTAAAAACAGCAACACCATGCAATTTTCAGATAACTGGATAAAACTTTTAAAAAATCATCCTGAGTGAGGTAACCCAGGCCCAGAATGATAGGCATTGTATGTACTGACTTATAAGTGGATATTAGCCATTAAGTACAGAATAACCATGCTACAATGAGCAGTTACAACGAAGCCAGGGAGGGGTCAAGGTAGTTTCTTGACTCTCACACAGAGGGGAAATAAAATAAACATTGGAGGTTGATGGTGGGAGGAACTTGGGAGGAATGGGTATATGGAGGGGATCAGGGGCAGAGATTAGGGAGAGTGGGGAAGATGAGGCCTGGTGATAGAATGAAAATTGGAGGTGTGGGGTAGAGGTTATCTCTGGAACTTGCCAGAGTCCTGGGATAGGGGAATCACAAGGAAATCTAAAGGACTCAAGTTAGTTGGGAGTCCTAGCAGCATGAAAGGGATATGGAGCTTGAAGTGCCCACCATCTGTGCCAGGTACACCTTACAGTGGAGGGATATGGACACCAACCCCCCATAAAACCTTTGATCCCAAATTTGTCCTGCCTACAAGATTCACAGGGACAAAGACTGAACAATTATTTGGAAAATGGCCCACCTAAGGCTGGCCATACTTGAGACTCAGCCCACGGGAAAGAACAAGCACTAAGCTTGTTAGACATGAGCCTAGTCTAACTGCTCTGAGAGGCTTTACTCAGCAGATGGAAATAGTTGCAGAGACAAACAGCCGAACATTAGTCAGAGCTTGGGGAGTCATATAGAAGGGGTGGGTGATTGACTGTGGGAGATGGAGGTGTCAGGTCAAGAATTCGACAAGAAGATCCACAGAGTCTACTAACCTGGGTCCATGGGGCTCACAGAGACTGAACCACCAACAAAGAGCATACATGGACTGGTCCTAGGTCCACTGCATATATGTAGCAGATGCACAACTTGGCCTTCATGTGGATGCCCCAGCAAATGGAGTGGGGGCCCTCTCTGAGGACTGCATTTATATCCCATTTCTCTAACTAGGCTTCCCTATCTGCCTTCAATGGGAAAGGATGTGCATAGTCCTGCAGTGCCAGGGTGGGTTGGTACCTATAGGAGCCTTCCCCCTTCTCTGAGGAGGAGAAGGGAGAATGGGGGAAGTCATGTCTGAACTAGGGGAAGGGAGAGCTGGGAGGAACCATGATCAGGATATAAAGTGAATAAATAAATAAATAAATAAATATATTTTAAAAACAATACATCTAATAACCTGGATGAACTTCTAAAAATCTACAGTTAGTTTAAAAAGCCAAACACAGTAAGATACATCCAATGTCGTTTCTTTAACACAGTCTTCAAAGTACAAAATAATAAGAAGAGAATACAGATAAATAAAGCAGTGACAGGTCTACAAGATAAACAAATACGGCTATAGAAAGGAAGCCTCAAGGATCTTTGGTATAGTGGGAAAGCTCTGTATCCCAAATGTCTGGCTAACAGTACTCTGCTTGCCATATTGTTGTGAAGGTTTACAAGATATTGCCATAGGAAAAATTGGGAAAGGATATGGACATTTCCTTGGGTTGTTAATTACAGGTATAAAATCAAATATTACCTCAAAATGAAATGCTAATGTAAAAATTCTTGAACTCTTAAAATTTTAAGTAACCTTTCATATATTGTTTTCTTACATTGTAACAATATTTTTTATTCTACTTTAAAGGAATGAGAAGTCCTGCCTACATTTGTGAGGCCTTGGGTCTGACCTTAAGAATAGAAAAAAAAAAATAGGCAAAAAAAAGAGGAAGTAATAGAGCAAAAGGATAAAGGGAAGAAGGAATAAAAAGGAATTTTTCCTATATATTTGAAAGATCCATATTTCACAGCTCGACCACAAGGAGTTTCATTTAGTGTGAAATAAGATCTGCATGTTTATCACAGCAGATCATCTGATGATTCTGATGAAATAGTTCCTAGTCATCCTGAAAAGGAACACTGGAACAGAAGAAGCACACTCAGCGTATAAAGATAATGGAAGTTTTTAGTCGGTCTGTAATGATGCATTGGATAATTTCTGTGCATATAATATTATGAAAATGTTAAACAAGCTCTGCTTTCCCTTGTGAAGAAAATGTATCCAGAAAATTCCTTAGTTGTCAAAATTCTATGACAAACATACAAGAAAAAGATGTTGTCAGGGTGTAATATTTAAAAGCAATGATATGTCTTCAAGATATGGGTTCAAGTCACAAGAACTACATGGCAACTAAAAACCAACTTCTCTTCCAGGGAATGCAACACCCTATTTTGACTCTACAGACACCAGGCATCTAAATGGTACATAAATATAGATGCTCACAAAATATGAATATATATAAAATAAAGGTCTATCTCATTACAAAAGGAAAATACTTTTGTCACTATCCATATTTCAATAAATCTTTACTTCTTCCTCTAAAAGAAAAAGAAAATTACATCTCATACAAAATGAATTCTCCTTCTAGACATAGGCAAGACCAAGGTAAAAAATGTTATAATCTTGTCAAACATTTAGTTGTAATTAGAGCTGGGCTACTTTTGAAACTAAATTTCAAGCTGATCTAGAAAAGTAAAATCTATGCACAACAATAGAGAAGAGATGCAAAAAGAAAAATTCACAACTGTCTTTGAAGTTGAAAATATAGTTAGAAGCTACATAGTATCCAAACTCTTTGATCAATTTTGCTTTGGGTTTTATTTTTATTGAAATTGCTAAAATCAGAACAAAATTTTAGAATTTTGCTTTTCGTTTTTTGAGACAGGGTTTTCCTGTGTAGTCTTAGATGCCCTGGACTTACTTTGTAGTACACACTGGCCTCGAATTCACAGAAATCAACATGCCTCTGCATCCCAGAGTGCTGGGATTATAGGCATACACCACTGGGTCTGGCAATTTTAGGTTTATTTTTTATTAACTAATTCAATTTACATCTAGGTCATAGGCCCCTTCGACCTCTCCTCCCAGTTCCACCTTAATTTCTGTGTCTCCTTTCTCATATTCCTCAGAATAGGGATGCCCCCCTTACTCAAACACCCCAGCTCATCTATTCACATGAGAGCTGAGTTTATCTTCCTTCCTTGTGGCCTGGTAGGGAAGTCACATCATGGTAAAGTGACCAAAATGCAGGTAATATAGACCATGGCAGATATATCCTACTCTCTTAACTAGTGGGCTGACATGAAGCCTAAGATGCCAATTGGGTTTATCTTCTTGGGGTCTGTGCATTGTAGAATGTTTATAATGTACTATATGACTAAAACCTGCTTAGAAGTGAACATATACCATGTGTGTCTTTCTTGGTCTGGGTTACCACATTCATCTTTTCTAGTTCCATCCATTCGCTTACAAAATTTCATGATTTCTTTGTGTAAATGTACCAAAGTTTCTTTATCCATTCTTTGGTTGAGGGACATCTAAGTTGTTTCCAGTTTCTGGTTCTTACAAATAAAGCTACTACGAACATGGCTGAGCAAATGTCCTTGTTGTATGGTGAAGCAGCTTTCAGGTATATGCCCAGGAGTGGTATAGTTTGGTCATGAGGTATAGCTATTCCTAGTTTTCTGAGAAAGCACTAGATTGATTTCCAGAGTGGTTGTACAAGTTTTCACTTCCACCAGCAATGGAGGAGTGTTCCCCTTTCTCCACATTCTTTCCAGCCTGTTTTCACTTGAGTGTTTGATCTTGCTCATTCTAACAGGTGTAAGATGGAACCTCAGAGTCATTTGATTTGCATTTCCCTGATGACTAAGGACATTGAACATTTTTTTAAGTGTTTCTCTAACATTTGACATTCCTCTGTTGAGAATTCTGTGTTTAGCTCTGTATCCCAAATTTTAATTGCATTATTTGTTTTGTCAGTGTTTAATTTCTTGAGATCTTTATAGGTTCTGGATATTAGCCCTCTGTCTGATGGAGGTCTTTTCCCAGTCTGAAGACTGCCATTCAATCTATTGATGGAGCCCTTTTCTTCACAAAGCTTTTTAGTTTCAGGAGGTGCAATTTTAGATTTTTAAAACATAATGAAAAACTTGATGGACTTCTGAAGTGCTTTCTCCCTAAGTTTGGAGATATGGAATTACTAAAATGAAAATTTCCTGCTTCATGCAGGAAAGGAGCACCTGCTCAGTTTAGAAATGAATTGTATATTTGGTAGATATTTTTAAACAAAATGTATAGCTGATTATTAAAATGTATATTTGAATATAGTTTATCTTCTTAAATATGTAAGGTAGTATATTCAGAGAATAAAATAAACACAAGCCAATAAAATTATGTAAATTACCTAAAGTAGTCAAAATTCATAACAAGGGTTTCCAGTGAATGGAGAAAAAGGGAGTGGGAAATGATGATTAAATGGTATAGACCTTTAATTCTCCAAAAAACAAATTTAAAAAGTGTTCTGGATATTTGAGGCCCAATGCTCTGATGGTAGATAAAACTGCTAAAGTAGCTCTTATTCCTCTACTCTCCTACTCCTCTACCCTCTTATTCCTCTCACCCTCTTACCCTCTCTATGGGGCACCCCATCCCTCCTCCCCTTTCCTCCTCTCCCTCTCCCTTCCCCCATCATGGCCCATGCCTGTTCCTCCTTCTCCCCTAATAAACCCCTTTCATAGTAAACCTGTTGCAAGCCTCATC
>CM053755.1:52243288-52283549 GCA_028658305.1 Pachyuromys duprasi | reverse complement strand
GTCAGCTTGGTGCATTGTGCTCAGCCCTGGGCTTGCTGCTAAGGGCTCTCCCCTGGACTGGAGACTTGGCGCCCTCTTCTGGGCCAGGGCTGGGAACCAAGGTCTGAGATGATATTTGGGGCACACACAGTGGGTCTGGTTTGGTTGCAGGCATTGCCGAGTGGTGTGTACCCGCTGTATGTAGGCCTGTTTGAAGTGGTGCCCGAGGCCTTCTCTGGCTCGTGGACACATACACGGACCAAGGTGGTTGCTGGTGCCCGGAGCAGTGTGCAACAGCAGTGTGCAGTCTGGTCAAAATGGTTCCCCAGTTCCTCTCAGTCTGAGGTTGTTCCAGTAGTGATTGGAATGTGCCTGCTGTACACCCGCTGGTTGAAGGAGAACCTGCCTGCGTCCTTTCCAGACTGGCCTGTGGACTCACACAGGGACTGAGGTTTTCGCTGGCGGCCCCGAGTGGAGTGCGCTTGTAGTGTGCAGTCTGGTCAAAATGGCCCCTAGTCCCTCTAAGTCTGAGGTGGTTCCAGCGGTGATTGGAGTGTGCCTGCTGTACACCTGCTGGGTGAAGCAGATCCCCGACTGGCCCGTGGACTCACACACTGACTGAGGTTTTTGCTGGCGGATTTGAGCAGTGTGTGCCTGCAGTGTGCAGGTCAGACAAAACGGTGCCCGGGTTGTCCTCAGTCTGCCCCAGAGACTATGTGGTCCAGTTTAGTAAGGCGGCTGCTGGCACCCTGCGCAGCTACTCACTCTGATCAGAGCTATGGCCGCTAGTCACCCGGAGATTTTTCCAGGGAATAACTGGGTGTCCCTAGGGTTTTCCCACTTGATTTTCTCACCGTAGGAGTTCTGCTCACCTGGCAATCACAAATGCTGGCGTTTTAGAGCCAAGAGTTCAGTCTCCTAGTTGCTGCGTTGTTTCTGCTGACCTAGTCCTCAGACACAGTGTCCTCTCGTGGCAGCCATCTTGGATCAATGGTCTATTTGGAGACTTTTTTGAGGTCATCATAATATACTTTAGAAAGTTTCTACTTCACAGCATTTCCATACCAGCTCTCAAAGGCCCCTCTCTTCTCTCCCCCCCTATTCTATTTCTATTTCCCCACAAACTACCCACAAATTCAAACTACCCACAAAATGTATTATATTTTTTCATGGAGATCCACGTTACCCCACTAGCCTCTTCTATACTTAGGTCTATAGATTGAATCATGGTTATCATTTATTGAATTGACAACATCCAGACATGAGCAAACACACACACACACACACACACACACACACACATTTATCTTTCTTTATCTGTTTTACCTCGTTCAGAATGAATTTTTCTAGTTCCACACACACACACACACACACACACATTTATCTTTCTTTATCTGTTTTACCTCGTTCAGAATGAATTTTTCTAGTTCCATTTATTTAGCTATAATTTCATGATTTCATTTTTTCCAACTTAGTAATATTCCACTGTGTAAATGTGCAACAATTTCTTTACCCATTCTTCTATTGAAAGACAGCTAGGTTGTTTCCACCTTCTGGCTATTGTGAGTAGAGGAGCAAAGGATATGATTCAGTAAGTGTCCTTGTGATAGAAGGACAACATTGGGCATATAACCAAGATGGGTATAGCTGGACCTTGAAGTAGATATATTCCAAATTTCCTAAGGTATTGCCATATTGATTTCTGTGTTAACTATACAACTTTGCACTCCCACCAGAAATGAATGAGTGCTCCCTTATTCCATATCCTTCCAGAATGAGCTGCTATTTGTGTTATTCATCTTAGCCATTCTGTGAGGAAATGTTTAAATTTCCCTGATGTATAAATATCTAGAATATTTTTTAGTGGTTCTCAGGCATTTGAGTTTCCTCTATTAAGAATTCTTTAGTTAGATTAGCATCCCGTTTTCAATTGGGTTACTTATGTTCTTAATGTCTTGTTTCTTGAGTTAATTATATCTTTTCATATGAGTTCTCTATCAAATGTGGATAAGATAAAAATCTTTTCCCATTCTGTATGCTGCTACTTTATCCAGATGTTGCTGTTATTTCCTTATAGAAATACTCCAGTAGTTTTATGAAGTCTCATTTATTAATTATTGATATTAATGCCAATTCTAACAGTGTTCTATTCAGGAAGTCTTCTACTGTCCAATGAGTTCAAGGTTATTCCCCATTTTCTCTTATCAGGTTCAGTGTATCTGGGTGTTTGCTGAGTTCTTTGATCCATTTGGAGCTGAGTTTTGTTCAGGGTGATAAGTATTGATTTATTTGCATTCTTCTATATGCAGACATCCAATTTGACCAGTACTATTTTTTGATGATGCTGTCCTTTTTTTTTTTTTTTTTACATACTGTATATTTCTGATTTCTTTAAAAATAATCATGGGTGTCCATGGGTGTCTGGGTCTTCAATTTGATTTCATTGATCAACATGCCTGTTAAATAACATATATCTTGGGAACAATTGTAACCAAACAAGTGAAAGACATGTATACTAAAAACTATATTTCTTGAAGAAAGAATTTAAAGGAGATGTCAAAAGATGGAAAGATATTCAATGCTCATGTATTGATAAGATTAATATAATAAAAATGGCGGTCCTACAGAAAACAATGTACAGACTGAATCGATCCTCATCAAGTTCCCAGTACAACATTGCACAGCTCTGGAAAGGACAATTCTTAACTTCATATGGAAGCACAAAATTCTCAGGATAGCTAAAACAATCCAAACATTAAAGGAACTGCTCCGCATCTGACCATTCCAGCTTTCAAAATGTACTGCAGGGATATAGTAATTTGCCTATTTTAAATGCTGTTTGAGATTATTTTTTCTTTTAGTAGATATAGCCAGTTTCTTTATTAAATAGGAACTAAGCTAATAGGTGTCAAAATATGGTACTTAGAATTCTATATGATTGCACAAAATTATGGCTTAACATTTTATGGCTTAACATATTAGTGTGGCTGACTGAAATACATTTAATGAATATCTGAAATTTATCTTCTCAGTATCTAATATTCTTAGCAATATTTTATACATATTTCTGAAACACAATATACAGTTTAAATTAGCAAATTGTTTTAGCTAAAAATGTTAAGCTAAAATTGTGAAGACTGAGAAAATACCATATGGTAAAGCAGAAAGTATCAACAAATAGAAATATATATATACGATACTGTCAAATTTTCAAATTAGCAAATTGCTTAGATAAAAATAATTTTACTGACATATAAAATTATTTTTTTGTTTTAATATTTGAAGCATGGAATGTTGATTATTTTCTTATAATATATATGAGTTATACTCCATTTAGTCATTACTGTAGTTGAACTAGTTTACAAATTAATGATCTTTCAGTTTGAGAGAACAATTTTAGGTCTATGGCTTTACCAGGTGGGCAAGACTTCATTGTCTGTTTTGGAGGTTATTGAGTTTAGACTCCTGATGTTCTCTCCTCAATACTTTCTAGATAGCTGTATATGTTAACTCATGACAGATTTCATATCTCATACTTTTCTTTGAATAAATTAGGTTGGTATTTTTGAGGTTATATGAGTATTTCTTAAAATTGTAAATGTCTGGAAGAGAGAAAGATCAAGACTGGCATAGGGATGTTTCTTTGTCATAAAACTAAACATATAATCATCAACAATCTTGTAAACAAAACAGATAAAATCCATTTAAGATAAAATCATTAAATCTTTGTAATTTATGGGGAATAATATCTGTATGGTTGATTAAGTATCACTGAGATGTACATATTTGATGGAAGGAGAAATGATGGAATGGTAAGTCATTGTTTCTAGTTTCACAGCTGGATAGTAGCAGAACTGGCTTGAAATCTAGTTTGAACAACACCACTGTTTATTAGTGCACTCACCATATGTGAAGTGAGGATGTTTACAAAAGGAAAAGGTACATACTTGTGAGGAACTGATACACAGAAGCACAGCTGAATAGGATCTCCTGTTGCAAGCCAGGTAGACTGCAAATATTCTTGCCCTGCTAAAGGCACTGCTAAATAAAATAATGGGGTTATATTCATGCACGAGAAGATCCTTAGAAATCAACATATCTGCAAAGCAGGAGTTGGTTCACGAGTCAGTGTTGATGTCATTCTGATAAGGAATAGATAACAGAATGTGACAGAATGACACCCAGATTGTGTTACAGTCTAGAAAACATGATTTAATTTGTTATGAATTTTGTATATAAATACTTCCTAACTCATGTTTGAAAAATGACTGATAATACAGATACCAGTGTTTGAAAATGTCATTCTGATGAACTGCCTTTTCCAGACTTTGGAACCTCCAAAAGATTTATTATTCTATACCTGTAATTGTTTTATAGACAATCTACTGCAGAAATAGATAGATCTGTTTACATAAGACAACCTTTATTTCTTTCAAAAAATGTGGAATGTTGAAAAGAGAAGTTAGATCATTGTTTTACCTCTTAGAAACCACACAGTCAGCATCTCTCTGTGCCATGCACCTTGAGGACAATTCATTACAGTTCATATTAGACTAGCTTTGATAGTTATAATAGCTGAAATAATTAAAGCAGTTGTTTGATTTGTAAGAACTACTAGTGTTCTCAGGCCTTTGTCAGCATGATTTTTTGATCATGGAGGAACAGGCTTCTTATGGAAATCTCTGCCTTATTCCAAGAGAAGTGATTCCTGTTTATACAGAAAAATGCTAACTCCATAATTTCCTGTCAAATGGGAAATACTATGCAAAGATTAATAAAGTAAAAGTAATGCATACATATAATAAATATGTAAGTTATTTGAAATGATTAGAACCTGTAGCTTTCTACTCTGAAGGTATTTTATTATTATTTTGTGTGTGAGGACAACTGCACACACAAAATTCCTGAGGGTGTTTATCTCATTCTTACCTGGCCATAACCCTTTTTGATTTAAGGGCAGTAATGGTGACTTGCTTACATATACATGTATGCATGCTTACACACACGTCTATGTGTGTAAATGTGATGCAAAATGTTAAAGGTCAGAGAAAAATTTGTGTAAATCAGTGCTCTCTTTTCTACCATGTAGATTCCAGAAAATACACAAAATGGTTGGTTCGGGTGATATGCTTTTCAACTGACTTCTTTCAGTGAAAAGTGCTTTCTGCTCCTACCAAGACACAGGAAGTATTGTATCCATTAAAGATATGAAGTGTTTGAGGGAAGGTGAGTCCCTTTTTCAGAAGATAGAGACTATTGCAGAAATAAACAACTGTCAAAAGTGCAGAGAAAAATTGACCATAGGGTGCATAACCCCCAGTTGATAATGTTTACAATGCAAGCTCTATACCTCAGGGTCTTTCCTGGAAGAAGGCTTTAAAAACTGTTAAGAGCCTAGAGATCAGGATACATGGTGTTAGACAGAGTCTTATTGACATTACTAGAAAACTCCACCAGAAAATTTCAACAATATGTTTGTCTAGACAAGATGCATATAATGACAAAAACAACTAATATCCCAACATTTGTGGAGGAATGACACAAAGCAATCATGCTGCTTAGAGAAGAAGAATCACTCATCTTAAGAATGGCTTCTGAAAGACTACCCAGCAGGGTATCAAAGCAGATGTTGAGGCCCATAAACCAACTTTAGGTAGAGTGCAGGGAATCTTATGAAAGACGGGGAGACAGAAAGACCTGGAGTATACAGGAGCTTCACAAGGAGAGCAACACCGTAAAAAATCTGAGCACAGGAGTCTTTTCTGAGACTGATTCTCAAACCAAGGACCATGCATGGAGATAACCTAGAACCCCTGCATAGATATAGCCCATGGCAGGTCAGTCTTCAAGTGGGGTTCTTAGTAAGGGAAACAGGGACTGTCTCTGACATGAACTCAGTGGCTGGCTCTTTGATCACCTCCCCCTGAGTAGAGAGCAGTCTTACCAGGCCACAGAGGAAGACAATGCAGCCAGTCCTGATGAGACCTGATAGGCTAGAGTCAGATGGAAGGGGAGGAGGACCTCCCCTATTAGTGGACTTGGAGAGGGCCATGAGAGGAAGAGAGAGAGGGAGGGTGGAGTTGGGAGGGAATGAGGGAGGGGGTTACAGCTAGAATACAAAGTGAATAAACTGTAATTAATACAAAAATTAAAATAAAAATAAAAAGATAGAGAGGAAAAAATGACCCCTCTGATGTTAACCAAACATAAGTTGTCAGCCTTAAATACATAGACATATGAACAACATAAAATGGAATTAGTAGGTTGCTGGGTGTGCATATGTGTGTTTGTGTGTGTGCATGCTTGCATGCATGTGTGTCTGTGTTTGTGTATGCTTGCATGCATGTGTGTCTGTGTTTGTGTGTAGTAATTATAATAATTGAATAAGATGAAGAAGAGATTATGACTTGGAGAAGGAAGAGGGGGTACTCAGGAAGAGTTGAAGGTCAGGATAGAGAGAGGGTTGAAACTCAGGGACAGTAAAACATTTTAGATCATCTTGTCTTGATGATTGTCATACTATTGAATTAATGTCTGGCAATTGGAATTTTATTTGTGTATGAAAATTTTAGGAAATAAGTTAGAGAGAGAGGTTGGGTGAGAACATGATAGAAATATACTGTATGGATTTATTAAAATATATTTAAAAAGTATTTTAAATATAAATTTGCAGTTTTATGAGCAGCTGACTTGAGAATATTTTATTTAAAATTAATTCTAACATTTATTTTGGATGTGGAAAGCAGGTTATTTTCCTCCAGAAAAAGTAGTAAAGAAAAAAATCTTTGCTGTGGGAAATTAGTATTAAACGGAAAAAACTATTTTCTGTCTCAAGGAGAGAAACTACTTAGGGGAAAATGCTTTTTAGTGGGAGAGAAAACTTGTATTACTTAGGCTTGATAATTTTTTCCCCTCAGCATTCATTCATGTAAGAGCATGTTAAAACTCTTGATTCATTTTGATGGGCTATGCCATGCTAATGGATTTTATGCTTTATTCTTTGGGCTTCTTGGTTGCAAATTATATTGCAGAGTAACCCCAAATTTGGTACTAACAAGACAGGAATAAATGGAACTTTCAGGAAAAGATACTTCACTTGTCTGTTTGGTAAATATTGAGTTCCCACTTTACAGAAAAATAAGAAATGTGTCCAAAAGCTAAGAAGATTACAAAGTGTGAAACCAGAAATAACTGGATTGTAAAAAGATATGAAAAATTAAAAAATATAGGAGGCCACGTGGGAAAACTTTAGAGGGACTTCCAGGAAAAAATGATAAATGGAAAACATCTGGTAGAGTGTTTTAATTGTGGAGAAGACAAGGAGGAGAGTTAGTTAACAAAAAGGATCCTTTTAAAAGGTATAGGGTATATTATTTGATATTTACTTAAAGTTACATATGGTACATGTACACCATGTGTACCCGTACACATAGTTTAAATGATGTTATTACATTTGAGATACTTTCTCCTGAATCATAGAATATCTAACAAAAAACAAAACAAAGAAACAAAACCCCCCACTAATATCAGGAATAAGGAGCTTCCTCTTGAATCATTGGTAATAGGAGAACAAGAGACTCCTGAAACAATATAAAGGCTATTGTTGCTACCCTCGGCTGCATACCAGTACTTGAAGGTAAGTCCCCGTTGCTGAAGACAGGAGGCACTTTGGACAAGCTTGATCTGATCTGAAAGTCTCCTCCATTATGTCTGGAGAACTAAAAGGTGCTATACGAGCTGCCAGGAAAGGAAACAATAGGGTTTTTTTTTCATTTTTAATTAATTAATTTTTTATTTTATTTTATTAATTACACTTTATTCACTTTGCATCCCAGCTGCAGTCCCCTCCCCCACCCCTCCCAAACCCACTCTCCCGTCCTCCTCCTCTCCCACGCCCCTCCCCCATTTCAATGACAGGGTAGGTCCTCCCCCTCTTTCATCTGACCCCAATCCCTCAGGTCTCATCAGGACCAGCTTCTCTGTCTTCATCTGTGGCCTGGTTAGGCTGCCTCCCCCACTCAGGGGGAGGTGATCAAAGAACCAGCCACTGAGTTCATGTCAGGGACAGCCCCTGTTCCCCTTACTAGGGATCCCTCTTAGACACTGAGCTGCCATGGGCCTCTTCTGTGCAGGGCTTCTAGGTTATCTCCATGCATAGTGCTTGTTAGGAATATCAGTTTCACAAAAGACCCCTGTGCCCAGATTTTTTGGTTCTGTTGCTCTCCTTGTGGAGCGCCTGTTCCCTCCAGTCCTTCTATCTCTCCCTTCCTCCACAAGCTTCCCTGCACTCTTAAAAAAATTGGCTATGAATCTCAGCATATGTTTCAACACCCTGCTGGGTAAAGTCTTTCAGAGGCCTTCTGTGATAGGCTCCTGTTGAAATTTGCAGGCAAATGGTAGGATATAGAAATGATCATCCTGAGTGAAATATCTCAGAAGCAGAAAGACATGCATGGTATATACTCATTTATAAGTGGATATTAGACATATACTATAGGATAATCATACTAAAATCTGTACACCTAAGGAAGCTGATCAAAAGGGAGCACCCTGGTAAGATGTTCAATCCTCATTCAGAAAGGCAAATGAGATGGACATCAGAAGAGGGAGAAAACCAGAAACAATAGTTTTATGTAGCTGTGTTATCGAGGAGCCACAACAATGACCATAAAGGCAAGGTATTCCTAAAGGTGCATTGGTGGCACTTAAATCTTCATGGTAATTGTATAAAAGGTCTGATCAACATGAGAAGAATCATCTCCAGTATTGCAAATTCTGCCAACTACCCATGACTAGTAGGTTATAGGTTTTAGAGGAAAGTACACTTCCACTGCTTTCCTAAACAAATATAATTATGAACAGCATTCTAAATACTTATGTATATACCCATTTCTCACCAAAGAAGCTTCTTTTTGCAACAGATGGAAACCATTACATCCAGCCACAACTGCTCAAAATGAAGAGAACAATTGAACACAGGGTGCACATTTCCAGTTTATACATCTACAGAAATAAGCTGTATACTACTAAGCCTCAGGGAACATTACAGAAGAAGGGATAAAATAAGTTAATATTCAGAGGAACCAGAAGACCGGGAAGTTTGCTTTGAGATTCTCTCACTTTGATATGACAAAGAAGCTATATCCATGAAATCTCTACAATGTGACTGTCTAAACAAGACTTGACCTGGTTTTAAGAATTAATGATTCCTTTAGATACAATAAAGCCTAAGAAGAAATTAGATGGTGGTGGATAAATAGAAAAGCCTTTCAATGTATAGTATGGACCAGGGGCAGATAGAAAATTATATGGAACACAGACCATTAGATAGGACTAGAAAAGCTAGAATTGAAGAGCAGCACACGTGAGGCTAGGTTCACTATCCTGACAGCAACAGAGAGGTAAAGGAGTTTAGTAAGGTATTGGCCTGGTTACACATGTGCTGTTAATTTAAGTGCAGGAAAATAGCATGGTAGGGAATGAAGGTAAGAAGGAAATAGATGTTACAGTGATTTTATCAAGAAAAGATGAGGCTATAAATTAAAGATGGAGAAATAGAGTGGATTCTGATGATACTTATGTGAAGGATTTAAAGAGTCATAGACACTAGCTGGATATGAAGGCCTTAGCAAAGAATTCCAGACACAATTTAACCATTAATGAGCAAAGATACTCTTTAAACACAGGGATATCTTTTGCAAAATTACAACAGGTTTAACTTTAGGCATAAATCAAGTGGTCCCATAAAGAGATTGATGTATTATTGGCAGTTGACTATATGGGATTAGATCTTGAAACATGGATTTAGCAAGATTTAAGTTACTGTCTTGGGAAGGAGATAGTTTTATATGAGCTTGAGAGAAAAGTGTAAAGAATGGAACGCTGTGACTCACCAGCAAATTAGGTTAAAGAAATGGGCTCCATGATAGAAATATGCAGGAGCAGTACAAGGGAATCCTTATTCTCACCTCCCATCAACTCCTATGGCCTTGTACCCTATTCTTACCAGGTAAGCTGACCTAGCCTCTGTCCCATTTCACTAATTTTTATGTATGTTTGTCATGCATAGATAATGTTTCTGTGCACTCAACAATTTATGTAATAAGCCCATGTGTTCAATCGCCCTATCTGACATAGCTGTCCAATGTGCTGTAAACATTATGAGTGAATATGTTACTATTCTTACAGCAGGAAGATTTTTTGCCAGTAACTTTTGTCCATGAGAACATTTGACAACAGCAGGACATGTTCTGAGTTATTAGATTTGATGGAGGAGAAAGCGCTGCTGGTATCAAGGTGACCTCATCATATTTTCTCTCAATGTTTATTAACAAAATGGTAATATGTTTGTTTTCAGTTTGATTTCTGAGTTTCCTCAAGTCGGCTACAGATTTTGGTATTGGACCTCACAAATACCATGCAGAAGGGTTGTCCAGAAAGCAGAGGAATCACAGAGATCACAAAATAGCATCCTTGAGAGAGAGAGAGAGAGAGAGAGAGAGAGAGAGAGAGAGAGAGAGAGAGAGAGAGAGAGAGAGAATGAATCAGAAAAGCTGCCAGTGTCAACTGATTTAGAGGTCTCCTGAGGCAAGGACTTACAGGTTTTTGTTTTTTTTTGTTTAGGACATAGTGTGTGAATTTAGCAGTGAGTGCCTACCTTGAGGAAATAGAAGGAAGTAAGAGGAATAGATGCTAGATCCTCTTTCTGACTTTTGCTGGTGGGGCAAAGATGGGACAACAGCTGAACTATGCAGCACAGTGATAGCAAAATGAAGATAATTACATTACAAACAGTTGTAGAGAAAGGTTATTTCAAAACAAGATGATAAAGGGGAAATGACAGGGACAACTTCCTTGAGCGGATTCAGGAGGTAAATTACAGAGGACATTTTCATTTTTATATTAATTACTATTTATTTACTTTGTATCCCAGCTGTAGCCCCCTCCCTTGTTCTCTCCCACTCTCACCCTCCCTCATCTCCTCCCATGCCCTTCTCCAAGTCCACTGTTAGGGGAGCCCCTCCTCCCCTCCCATCTGACTCTAGCCTATCAGGTCTCATTAGGACTGGTTGTATTGATTTCCTCTGTGGCCTGGCAAGGCTGCTTCCCACTCAGGGAATGGTGATCAAAGAACCAGCCACTGAGTTCATGTCAGAGACAGCCTCTGTTCCCCTTACTAGGGCATCCACTTGGAGACTGAGCTGCCCTGGGCTGCATCTGAGCAGGGGTTCTAGGTTATATCCATGCATGGTTCTTGGTTGGAGAATCAGTCTCAGAAAAGACTTCTGTGCCCAGAATTTTTGGTTCTTTTGCTCTCCTTGTGTAGCTCCTGTATACTCCAGGTTTTTCTATCTCCCCCTTCTTTCATAAGATTCCCTGCACTCTACCCAAAGTTTGCTTATGAGCCTCAGCATCTGTTTTGATACACTATTGGTTAGAGTCTTTCTGAGGTCCTCTGGTAGGCTGTTGTCCTGTTTCCTGTTTTCTCCTTCTTCCAGTGTCCATTCTGTTTGCCTTTCTGAGTGAAGATAGATTATCTTTCCCAGAGTCCTCATTTTTGCTTAGCTTCTTTAGGTGTACAGAGTTTAGTATGATTATCCTGCATTATATGCCTATTATTCACTTATAAGTGAGTATATACCGTGTGTGTCTTTCTGCTTCTGGGATACCTCACTCAGGATGATCTTTCTAGATCCCACCATTTGCCCACAAATTTCATGATTTCCTTGTTTTAAATTGCTGAGTAGTATTCCATTGTGTAAGTTAACCACAATTTCTGTATCCATTCCTCAGTTGACAGATATCTGGTTTGTTTCCAGATTCTGTCTCTTATGAAAAAAGCTGGTCTGAACATGGTTGAACAAATGTCCTTGTTGTGTAGTTGAGCATATTTTTGATATATGCCTAGGAGTGGTATAGTTGGATCTTGAGGAAGTGCTATTCCTAATTGTCTGAGAAAGCCCCAGATTGATTTCCAAAGTGGTTGTACAAGTTAACCTTCCCACCAGAAATGGAGAAGGGTTCCCCTTTCTCCACTTTCATCAGCATGTGTTGTCACTTGAGTTTTTTTCTGTTTCTTTAAAACAATTTTTAAATTACAGTTTATTTACTTTGTATCCCAGCTATAGCCCCCTCCGTCATTCCCTTCTAATCCTACCCTTCCCCCCCCTTGTCTGCTCCATGCCCCTCTCTAAATCCACTCGTAGGGGAGGTCCCCTTCCCCTTCCATCTGACCCTAGCTTAACAGGTCTCACCAGGACTAGCTGCACTGTCTTCCTCTGTGGCCTAGGTAGGTTGTTCCTTCCAAGGGGGTAGGGAGGTCAAAGAGCTAGCCACTGAGTTCATGTCAGAGACAGTCCCTGTTCCCCTTCGTAGGGTACCCACTTGGATACTGAGCTGCCATGGGCTACATCCAAGCAGGGGTTCTAGGTTATATCCATGCATGGTCCTTGGTTGGAGAATCAATCTCAGACAAGATATACCCGTGCTCAGATATATTTGGTCCTTGTGGAACTCCTGTCCTCTCCAGATCTTACCAACTCTCCCTTTTTTCATATGGTTCCCTGCACTCTGCCCAAAGTTTGGTTATGAGTCTTAGCATCTGCTTTGATACACTGCTAGGTAGAGTGTTTCAGAGTCCCTCTGTGGTAGGCTCCTGTCCTGTTTCTTGTTTTCTCCTACTTCCAATGTCGATCCCATTTGTCTTTCTAAGTGAGGATTGATCATCTTACCTGGGTTCTCCTTCTTGTTTAGCTCCCTTAGGTATACAGATTTTAGTATGTTTATCCTATCTTATAAGTCTAGTATCCACTTATTAGTGAGTATATATTGTGTGTGTCTTTCTGCTTCTGGAATACCTCACTAAGGATGAGCTTTTCTAGGTCCCACCATTTGCCTGCAAATTTCATGATTTCCTTGTTTTTAATTTTGTAAATGTACCACAATCTCTGTATCCATTCCCCCTTTTGGGTGCATCTGGCCAGCAGGAAGATGCAAATCAAAATGACCCTGAGATTTCACCTTATACCCATTAGAATAGCTAAGATCAAAAACTCAAGTGGCAACACGTTCTTTAGAGGTTGTGGAGAAAGGGGAACCTTCCTCCATTGCTGGTGGGAATATAAACTTGTAAAACCACTTTGGAAATCAATCTGATTCTTTCTCAGACATTTAGGAATAGTGCTTCCTCAAGATCCAGCTATACCACTCCTAGGCATATATCCAAAATATGCTCAAGTACAGAACAAGGATATTTGTTCAACCATGTTCATAGCAGCTTTTTCATAATAGCCAGAATCTGGAAACAATCCAGATGCCCCTCACTTGAGTTTTTGACCTTAGCCATTCTGATGGGTATAAGGTGAAATCTCAGGGTCATTTTGATTTGCATTTACCTGATGACTAAGAACAGTGAGCATTTCTTGAAGTGTTTCTCTGCCATTCTATACTCCTGTACAGAGAATTCTCTGTTTAGCTCTGGACCCCATTTTTTAATTGGATTACTTGATTTTTTGCTTCTTAACTCTGTGAGTTTTTTTTTAATTCTGTATATTAGCCATCTGTCAGATAGAGGGTTGGGAGTAGTCTTTCACTGTCTTCAGCTTTGCCTTCTCATTCTTTTTTCTTTTCTTTTTTTTTTTTTTTTTACAATTTTTAAATTCTATATCCTGATTGAAGTGCCCTCCTTCAGCTTACCCAGTTTCACCCTCTCTCTCTTTTTTCCTCTCATCCCCTTCCCCTAGTCCACTGAGAGGGGGAGTTCTCCACCATTGTCATGTGCCCATATCTTGTTAAGTCTCCTCAGGATTGCCTGGAACCTCTTTCTCCATGGCCTGGCAAGGCTGCATAACCAGGGGTGAGGTATCAAAGAACAGTCAAATGAATTCATGATAGAGGCAGCCCCTGCTCTCCTCACTCAGAGATCCACATGGAGACAGAGCTGCCAATTAGCCACATCTGAGCAAGGTGTCTAGGTCCTTTCCATGACTGGTCCTCGGTTGGTGTATCAGTCTCTGCAGGACTCCCTGGGCTCATATCCTTCAGTTTTTTGGTCCCTTTGTAGGGCTTCTGTTCCCTCCATATCCCTCTATCCCCACCCCTGTCCTCTTCCATAAGCCTCCCTGTGCTCTGCCCAAAGTGTGGCTGTGAGTCTCAGCATCTGCTTCCATCCCCTGTTGGGTGGATCCTTTCAGAAGACCTTCTATAGTAGGCTCCCATCTTATTCTTCACTTCCATCACTTCTGGTGTCAGTCCTGTTTGCTATTTTGTATGAAGTTTAAGAATCCTCCCTATGGCTCTCCTTAGTGTTTAGCTTCTTTAGGTCCATAGATGGCTATCCTATATTATACAGCTAATATCTGCTTATAAGTGAGTATATAGCATGTGTGTCTTTCTGCTTCTGGGATACCTCACTCATGATGATCTTCTCTAGATCTCACCATTGGCCTACAAATTTCACAATTTTCTTGTTTTTAATTGCTGAGTAGTATTCCATTGTGTAAATTAACCACAATTTTTGTATTCATTCCTCAGTTGAGGGACATCTGGTTTGTTTCCAGATTCTGTCTCTTATGAATAAAGCTGGTCTGAACATGGTTGAACAAATGTCCTTGTTGTTTACTTGATCATCTTTTGTATATATGCCTAGGAGTTATATGGCTGTATCTCGAAGTAACACTATTTCTAATTGTCTGAGAAAGTGCCAGATTTATTTCCAAAGTGGTTGCACAAGTTTACATTCCCACCAGCAATGGGAAAAAAGGGAATTCATCCCCTTTCTCCACATTTTCGTCAGCCTGTGTTGTCACTTGAATTTTTGACCTTAGCCATTCTGATGGGTGTAAGATGGAATCTCAGGGTCATTTTTATTTGCATTTCCCTGATGACTCAGAACATTGAAGATTTATTTAAGTGTTTCTCTGCTATTCGATATTCTTCGATTGGGAATTCTCTCTTTAGCTCTGTACCCCATTTTTAAATTCGGTTACTTGATATTTTTTGCTGTTTAACTTCTTGAGGTCTTTAAATAATTTGGATATTAGCCCTCTGTCAGATATAAGGTTGGCAAAGAACCTTTACCTGTCTATAGGCTGTTGTTTTGTTCTCATGACAGTGTCCTTTGCTTTAAGGAAGCTTTTCAGTTTCATGAGGTCCCATTTATTGATTGTTGATCCTACAATCTGTGTTATTGGTGTTCTGTTCAGGAAGTTGTCTCCTGTGTCAATGAGTTCAGAGCTCTTTCCCACTTTTGCTTCTAACAGATTTAGTGTGTCTGGTTTTATATTGAGGTCTTTGATCCACTTGGACTTTAGTTTCGTGCATGGTGATAAATTTGGATCTATTTGAAATTTTCTACATATAGACATACAGTTTACCAGCACCATTTGTTGAAGATGCTATCTTTTTTTCCATTGTATGGCTTCTTTGTCAAAAGTCAAGTATCCGTAGGTGTATGGGTTTATTCCAGAGGACATTCTTGAAAGGATGTTATCTTTAAGGAGAAGAATTCCTCTTCCTGATGGAATTGCAATAAATTTATAGAAACAAGTGTGTTCATTTTGCTTTGGTGAGGACAGAAGGGAGTGGTAGGCAATAATCGTTGATAGGCAGTCCCTTTCTTCTTTAGTTAATAATGAAAAAGGAAGCATCATTTTCTGGGATCACAGAGTGAAGTGGCTTATTAGAGAGAGTCTAATGTGGACTGTGAACATCTTAAAATTAAAAATGTTGCATTAGCTATTCTTTGTGTTTCAGAGTGGTTTCTAGGGACCTGAGGAAGAGGGTGAATCAGCTCATTTGCATTCTACCACCAGTTCTAGCTACATATCTCAAGACAGAAGAGACAAGTGGGTGGGATTGTAATATCCTTCCCTTCCAGCTTTTTTCCTACTTTCCCATAAGTAAATTTCTAATGATATCCTTTGAAGAGTTTGATTTTTCACCATAAAAATGAAATCTTTCACATAGGATATAAGTGTCTATTGCTGTCTTCCCATGCTGGTGATATTGATGATACTTGGCAGATAGCCCATCTCAGACACAGGCTCATCATATCTAGGACGTGGCCATTGACAACAATATACCTTGCATCAATGATTTAGTAACTGTGTTTTCTTAATATGATATTGTTTGCACATCAAGGTGTTGTAATTTCTAATAGCTCATAGAAACAGCAGAACAGAATGTTTAAAAGCAGTGTCATACTGAAGTGCCTAGAAAAAGGCAACTACATGTTCATGTACCTGCAAATATGACTTTAGACTTCAGAATTGCTCTTCACCTCTTTCCAGAATCTTAACATCTGGAAAATTTTAATTTGCATGTCTAAACTCTTTCAAAGGAAATGACTCCCTCCTGCCCCCCACAACTGGTAAATGTACTAAACATTGATAGTGAGCATTTAATCTTTCCTTTTCACTTTCCATAAAAGTGAATGCTAATGGCCACTGGATAATTAAAATTAAAGCACATTCAATTGCTAAACACATTAAAGCAGAGAAAATAGTGTGCATGCCTCCCTAAATATTATAGAATATTGCAAGAGTTATTGAAGAGTCATTGATTGTTTTTCTAATTTTTTATTTTTTAAACATTTTTATTTTATATTAATTACAGGTTATGTACTTTGTATCCCAGCCATAGCCCCCTCCCGCATTCTCTTCCTACCCCCTCATCCCTCCCTCATCTCCTCGCTGCTTCTTTCTAAGTCCACTAATAGGCGAAGACTTCCTCCCCTTCCATCTAACTCTAGATTATCAGGTCTCTTCAGGACTGGATGCAATGTCCTCTTTTGTGGCCTAGCAAGGCTGGTCCTCCCTCGTGGGTGGAAGGGGTTGAAGAGCCAGCCTTTGCATTCAAGTCCGAAATAGTCCCTGTTCCCCTTACTAGGGTACCCACTTGGATATTATGCTACCATTTGCTACATTCAAGCAGGGGTTCTAGGTTATATCTGTACATGGTCCTTGGTTGGAGAAACAGTCTCATAAAAGACCCCTGTGCTCTGATACATTTGTTCCTTCCGGAGCTCCTGTCCTCTCCAGGTCTAACTAACTTCCCCTTCTTTCATATGATTCCCTGCACTCTGCCAAAGGGTTGGTTATGTGTCTTAATATTTGCTTTGATACACTGCTAGGTAGAGTCTTTCTGAGGCCCTCCGTGGTAGGCTCTTGTCCTGCTACTTGTTTTCTCCTACGTCCAATGTCCATCCCATCTGTCTTTCTAAGTGAGGATTGATCATTTTACCCCAGGTCCTCTTTCTGGTTTATCTTCTTTAGGTGTATAGATTTCAGTATGTTTATCCTATCTTATAGGTCTATATAAGTGAGTATATACCATATGTGTCTTTCTGCTTTTGGGATACCTCACTCAGGATGATTGTTTCCAGGCCCCACCATTTGCCTGCAAATTTCATGATTTCCACCTTTTTAATTGCTGAGTAGTATTCCATTGTGTAAAATACCACAATTTTTGTATCCATTCCTCAACTGAGGAACATCTCGGTTTCTGCTAGGTTCTGGCTATTATGAATAAAGCAGCTACGAACATAGTTGAGCAAATGTCCTTGCTGTGTACTTGAGCAACTTTTGCATATATGCCTAGGAGTGGTATAGCTGGATTTTGAGGAATCACCATTCTTAATTGTCTAAGAAAGCACCAAATTGATTTCCAGAGTGGTTTTGTACAAGTTTACATTCCCACCAGCAATGGAGGAGGGCTCCTCTTTCTCCACATCCTGTCCAGCATGTGTTGTCACTTGAGTTTTTTATTTTAGCCATTCTGGTGGGTGTAAGGTGAAATCTCAGGGTCGTTTTGATTTGCATCTCCCTGATGGCTAAGGTTGTTGAGCATTTCTTTAAGTGTATTTCTGCCATTCTACCGTCCTCTACAGAGAGTTCTCTGTTTAGCTCCATACCCCATTTTTTTCTTGGATTACTTGATTTGTTGCTTTTTAACTTCCTGAGTTCTTTATAGACACTGGATATTAGCCCTCTGTCAGAATTTTTGGGGTCACTCATGTACACTATCATATAGTATACTGCAAATAGGGATACTTTGACCTCTTCCTTTCTGATTTGTATCCCCTTGATCTCCTTTAGTTGTCTTATTGCTCTAGCTAGGACTTCAAGAACTATGTTGAGGAGATATGGAGAGAGTGGGCAGCCTTGTCTTATCCTTGATATCAGTGTGATTGATTTAAGTTTCTCTCCACTGAGTTTGATGTTGGCTATAGGCTTGCTGTATATTGCCTTTACTATGTTTAGGTATGTGCCTTCTATCCCTGATCTCTCCAAGACTTTAAACATGCATGGATGTTGGACTTTGTTGAAAGCTTTTTTGGCATCTAAGGAGATGACCATGTGGTTTTTTCTCCTTCAGTTTGTTTATATGGTGGATCACATTGATGGATTTCCATATATTGGACCACCCTTCCATGCCTGGGATGAAGCCTGGGTCATGGTGGATGATATCTTTGATGTGTTCTTGGATTCGGTTTGCAAGCATTTTATTGAGTATTTTTGCATCAATATTCAGAAGAGAGATAGGTCTGAAGTTCTCTTTTTTGTTGGGTCTTTGTGTGGTTTAAGTATCAAGGTGACTGTGGCTTCATAGAATGTCATTGGTAATGTTCCTACTGTTTCTATTTTGTGGAATAGCTTAGAGAGAATTGGAGTTAGCACTTCTTTGAAGGTCTTTTAGAATTCTGCACTGAATCCATCTGGCCCAGGCCTTTTTTTTTTTTTTTTTGAAGGGAGACTGTTGATGTCTGCTTCTATTTCCTTGGGGGACATAGGTCTATTCAATCTTTCTACCTGATCTTGACTTAATTTATGTAGATGGAATCTATCAAGAAATTTGTCCATTTCATTTAGATTTTCAAATTTTGTGGCAGATAGGCTTTTGTAGTAAGAGCTAATGATTGTTTGGATTTCCTTAGTGTCTGTACTTATGCCCTCCTTTTCATTTCTAATTTTACTGATTGGGATAGTTTCTCTTTGCCTTTTTGTCAGTTTGGCTAAGCGCTTGTCTATTTTGTTGATTTTCTCAAAGAACCAGCTCTTGGTTTCATTGATTCTTTGAATAGTCTTATTTGCTTCTAATTGATTGATTTCTGCCCTGATTATTTCCAGCTGTCTGCTTCTATTTTTTCTAGAGCTTTCAGTTGGGCCATTAAGTTGCTTGTATGAGATGTTTTAAATTTCTTCCTGAAGGTACTCAGTGCTATGAACTTTCCTCTTAACACTGCCTTCATCGTGTCACATAGGTTTGGGTATGTTGTGTTTTCATTTTCATTGAATTCTAGGAAATCTTTAATTTCTTTCTTTATTTCTTCTGTAACCAAACTGTCATTGAGTAGCAAGTTGTTCAGTTTCCATGTATGTGCAGGCTTTTTGCTGTTTCTGTTGTTGTTGAGGTCCAGCTTTAGACCATGATGGTCAGATAGGATACAAGGGATTAATTCAATCTTCTTTTATCTGCTGAGGCTTGCTTTGTGACCAACTATATGGTCTGTTTTGGAGAAGGTTCCGTGAGGTTCTGAAAAGAAGATATACTCTTTTGATTTTAGACGAAAAGTCCTGTAGACATCTATTAGATCCATTTGATTTAGGGTGTCTGTGAGTGCCCTTGTTTCTCTGTTTTGCTTCTGACTGGATGATCTGTCCCTTGGTGAGAATGGAGTGTTGAAGTCTTCCCCTATTAAAGTGTTGGGATCAATGTGAGATTTCAGCTTTAATAATATTTCATTTACAAATGTAGTTCGTCTTGTATTTGGGGTATAGATGTTTAAAATTCTTATGTCCTCCTGTTGGAATTTTCCTTTCATAAGAAGTAAGGGACCCTCCTCATCTTTTTGATTACTTTTGGTCAAAAGTCAATTTTGTTAGATACTAGGATTACTACCCCAGCTTGTATTTTGTGTCCATTTGCTTGAAACACATTTTTTCAGCCCTTTACTCTGAGGTAGTGTTTATCTTTGTTGCATAGGTATGTTTCTTGAATGCAGCAGAATTTTGGATCCTGTTTCTGCAACCATTCTGTTAGTTTGTGTCTTTTTATTGTAGAGCTGAATACATTGATGTTGATAGATAATAGTGACCAATGAATGTTAGTTCCTTTTATTGTGAAGTTTTTGGTTTTACTATGATTCATTGCTTTTTTTTTCCTCTTTTAATTTTTGCTGGGAGATTATCTGTATTCTATATTTTCTTAGGTGTAGTTATTTTTGTTGGATTGGAGTTTTCCTTCTAGTATCTTCTGTAGGATTGGGTTGCAGTGTAGATATTGCTTAAATTTAGTTTTATCATGGAATATTTTGTTTTCTCCATCTATGTTGATTGAAAGCTTTGCTGGGTATAGTAGTCTTGGTTGGTATCTGTGTTTCCTTAAAGACTGCATGACCTCTGCCCAGGCCCTTCTGGCTTTCATAGTTTCTGATGAGAAGTCTGGTGTGATTCTGATAGGTCCACCTTCATATGTTACTTGACATTTTTCCCTTGCTGTCTTTAATATTTTTTCTTTGTTTTGTAGGTTTAGTGTTTTGACTATGATGTGACAAAAGGTATTTCTTTTTTGGTCTAGTCTATTTGGTGTTCTGTAGGCTTCTTGTATGTTTATGGACATCTCTTTCTTTAAGTTAGGGAAATTTTTTTCTATGATTTTCTTAAAAATATGTTCGGGTCCTTGGAGCCTGGAGTCTTCTTTTTCATCTATTCCTATTATTCTTAGGTTTTTTTCTTTTCATGGCATACTTGATTTCCTGAATGTATCGTGTTTGGGACTTTGGGACTTTTCTGATTTTACTTTTTCTTTGCATGAGGAATCCATTTCAGCAAGTGTATCTTCAGTTCCTGAGATTCGCTCTTCCATCTCTTGTATTCTATTGGTGATGCTTACCTTTGTGGTTCCTGATCTTTTCTCTAAGTTCTCCAGTTCCAGGTTCTTCTCCCTTTGTGTCTTCTTTATAGATTCTAATTCTGTTTTCATTCTTTGCACCATTTCCTTCATCTGATTGAAGGTGGCTCCTATTTTTGTATTTGTTTCCTCTTTATATGTTTCTAATTGTTCCTCTACGTGAGCCATTATATTCTTTTGAATTTCTTTGAGAGCTATGTTCATTTCCTCTTTTTGTTCCTGTAGTAATTGGATAATCATAGCCTTAAAAATCATTTTTCTCATTTCTGCTTAATTAAAATATCCATTTTTTTCGGTGTTGCTGGTGGAGCAATGGTGTCCTGATTTTCTTTTCGGTGAGTTCTTCTGTCGACCTTTGGCCATTCCTTATATATAATCTTCGCTGTTCATTCCTTGAGTCTGAAATTCAAACTGGAACTGTCTTACTCTAGTGTCTGTAGAATTCTTCAGGAAGATCAAGGAGGTCCAGAGGTTTGAGAGTGTGTGTTGTTGCTTCAGTTGAACCTGCAGGTGAAAAAGCTGCTGGTGCAGAATCATAAGCAGGCATGTGTGTGTGTGTGTGTGTGTGTGTGTGTGTGTGTGTGTGTGATGTTTGTCTTGAAGGGGAGTGCTAGGGTATGTAGCTGCTTGGGATATATGGGTTGGGAGCAAAGGCAGGAAGGGTGTGGATGCTAGCGCAGTTAGCAGATACAGATTGCTGGCCTAACATGCCTGCGCAGGTTTCCTGAATACCCGGTGGTCTACAGTCTGTGGAGGGGTCAGCAGGTTGGACTCTGAGGTCTGCAGCTGATGCTGGGGGCAGGACCCGTACTCTGTAATGGGCTCTCTGAGTCCAGCCCTGAGTTCTGTGCTGAAAGCTGTGAGCCTGGCAGGCTGCACTCTTCAACCTGAGTTGGAAAGCACTATCTGCTTCCTCAGCCACTACCCCCTCAGACAAGTCTGTGGGGGAATGCCAGAGATCTGTTCTTGGAGCGTGCAGCACTGTGCTCCTTGCAAGTTGCTGTGTGCACTGCAGTCTGCTTCCTCTGTTTCAATGCCGGTTGGGGTACCTGTGCTGCTGTCTTCCTGATGGCTTCGGTGTCTCTCCTGCTTCCTCTGCTGCAGGCTTGGCTACGTCTGCTGCTGCTTCTGCCCATTATGCGGAAGTACCTGGGAGTTGATTCTCCAGGAGAAGTCCACAGAATTGTCCACGGTTGACCTGTGTCCTATTGGACTCAGATCAGGTCTTGTCCCCCTTCTCCCCTGGCTCCTCGTACAGTTATTTTGGGTTCCACAGCCCCTTGATTCACCAGTTCGGAGTCCTTCCCTGTGGGTCTTTCTCTCGACTGAGATTCCCAGTCTCTGGTGTTTTTGTGCTCACCAATCAGCCTGGGAAGGTGATCAGGACATACAGGAGTGTGGCTCTGGTCTGGCAATGGAGTGCCTGCGTGACCCAGGATCTCTTCTGGGTTCTGGCTGGGTGTCCTGGGAATGTGCCAGTTCCCGCACCTTGGGGCTTCCTCTCACTGGGAAACAGGATCGCTGTTGTTTTAGGGCCCAGAGTTCAGGCTCTTGGTCGCTGTACTGAAAATGTTTTGCAGCTCAGAATCAGCAACCTCCTGGCGCTGCCATCTTGTCCCGACCCTGATTTATTTTTAAAATAAGAAATAGGTTTTAGTATTAATGGGTAGCATTGTTCACAGGCTGTATTTTTATAAGACAGAACAACTGTATTGAAGTTAAACAAATCTTACATATTAATCAGAATATATAGATCAATATTTTATGATCTTATAGTATCAGATTTTTAACACTTTCAATTACAAAGTAACATGAGCTTATTTCCTTTGATAGATGTATTTCTGACCAATTCAAATATACACGTGAGCTTCAGACATAAAACTTATTTAAGTTTTGGTGTAGGCATGCTCTTGTAGTTGTTAATGCTATTAATTATTGTTATGCATACTTTTTTCTTATTTTTTTGAAAATTTTATTTTTATTTTTTACAGTTTATTCAGTTTATATCCTGATTGTAGCCCCCTCCCTCAACTCTTCCCAATCCCTCTGTCTTTCACCGTATCTCCTTCCCCTAGTCCACTGAACGGGGTATTCTCCTCCCCTAGGCTGCATCATTGGGGGTGAGTGATCAAAGAGCAGTCAAGGGAGTTCATGATAGAGGCAGCCCCTGCTCCCCTCACTCAGAGATCCACATGGAGACTGAGCTGCCAGTCTGTCACATCTGAGCAGGAGGTCTAGGTCCTCTACATGCATGGTCCTCAGTTGGTGCACCAGGTTCTACAGGACTTCATGGACTCAGATTTTTTTAGATTTGTTTGTATCCTTGTGGGGCTCCTGTCCAATCCATGTCCTTATATCCTCCCTTCTTCCATAAAAACCTCTGTGCTCTGCCCAAAGTTTGGCTGTGAGTCTCATCATCTACTTCAATCCCCTGTTGTGTGGACCCTTTCAGAAGACCCTCTATAGCAGGTTCACAATGTGTTTTCTTTCTTCTACAGATTCTGGTGTCTGTTATGGAGATTGAGCTCTCTATGGACTACATTTGAGTAAGGGGTCTAGGACCTCTCTATGCATGGTTGATTCATTAGTCTTGATAGTCGCCTCGGGGCCCAGCTGTTGTAGGCTCTGTGGATCTCCTTTTGAGGCTCCTGTCCCCTCTGTGTCCTTCTATATCTCTCTTCTTCTATAAGACTCCTTGTGCTCTGTCCAAAGTTTGGCTGTGAGTCTCTGCATCTGCTTCAGTTCCCTGGGTGGAGTCTTTTAGAGGACATCTGTGGCTGGTTCTTGTCCTTTCCGTCTCTTCTACCACTTCTAGTGTCTATCCTGTTTTCCCTTCTGAATGAGAATCAAGCATATTCCCTGGGATCCTCATTGTTTAGCTTCTACAGTGGACTAGGGAAGAGAGATAGGAGAGGCAGAGGGAGGGACGGTGGTACCGGGAGGAGATGAGGGAGGGGGCTACTACTGGGATACAGCGTGAATAAATTGCAAATAATAATAGTAATAATAATAATATTTGGAAAAAATAATATGGGTTAGAGGAGTTACAAAATATCATAGAATAGGTGGAGAGAAAGAAAAAAAATGAATCATAAAAACCCTGAAAAGCAAACAAGTAAACAAATGAATTACAAAAGTATAAATTAAAAGAATACAGTAAAAAATAAAAATAAGAAATAAAACGAAATGGAAAACAGTATAAAAAACAAATAGTAAAGAGCATGTACACAATATGAAGGAATTGTTTTTACTTTAAGAGGCATGTACATTTTTGAATGGAACAAACATAGCAAACTCTACATTAGATAGTGTTTCAAAACCATTTTACATTGTCAGCATAGACTTTCTTTTAGAAAACAGTGCTCTCTGTATGCATAAACTACATAACAAGAGTGAGCCTTAATTTTCAGACATATTAGGGAGCAGTGTATTGAAGTAGCATTATTTTAGCAATGACTATTTTCATGTTTAGTAAAACACTTATCTATGAAAATATCTGAAAATACTATAATGCTATTAGTCTAATTAAAACTATTTATTGCACACTGAGAGGCATGTTGCAATGACTTTTTCTGAAACAAATTTAATTTGCTTTGAAGCACTATGGTAAATGACACTATTCTAGATTTCTGAATAGTATTGATGTTTATGTGTTCAGGTGTTGTGCAAATTAAGGAACTAAATCACTTTCATAGGTAGGAGTTAAATGTGGTGGAGAAGTCATTAAAGTAATTTACAGCTGATGATATGTCAAAGCAGTTGCCTATGAAATTCTTCAGAGAGGGCATGAATCACTGAGAATTACGGTTTATATCTCTAATTACTTTAGGTCTCTTGGGAGCTACACATAAATTTTTAATGTAAAAAAATAAAGACAACAAAGGCCAGAATAAAATATTACTGCTTACTGACTTACTGTTTTGTTTTTCATACTCTAAATTCTAAGATCAAGCTGAATTTCAATATATGATTTTAATACCTATTCATTTGAACTAAAGTTAAATTACTCACAACATTTTATATGCTTGTCCTATTCATTCTAAGACAATCCACAAGTGCTTAGGCAGCCTTCTGTCAATACAGATTCAAGCAGTAAGTTTTAAAAATGTATTTATTTTTTTGAGAGTACTATGTAATTATATAATTTCTTCCTTTTTTCCCCTCCCCGCTAACTCTTCCTTTTGGTTCTTTCAAATTCATTGCCCCTTTTTGTTTCATTGTTGTTACACACACACACACACATAAATATATACATATATATTTCTAAATATATACAATATATATTTCTAAACATATATATATATACACATACATATATATACAAGTCTGTTTTATGTTATCCATATCAATATTTTTAGGGCTGTGCATTTGATATTGGATAAAAAATTGGTGTGCTCTTTCCTGGGAAAGATTATTTCTCACACTCTCAGCATTCTGTGGTTTATTGATTATCAACCTTACTAATGCTACAGCACTTTAATACAGTTTCTCATGTTGTGGTGACCCTCAATTAAAAAATGAATTTCATTGCAATTTTATAACTGCAGTTTTGCTACTATTATGCATTGTGATGGAAATATCTGTGTTTGCAGATAGTCTTTGGTGACCCTGGTGAAAGGGTCTTTTGACCCCAAGGGGGTCATGACCCACAGGTTGAGAACCACTGCATTACTTGACTATAGTTCTTTGTTTTTTGGGACCTCCTGAACTTTCTTACTCCCATGTTAGCATTTCTATTGGTGTCCTTCTTGTTTAGTTCACATTTTAAAGAGTTATATTGGTGAGATTTGTCTCCTAGAAATGTCAGAGATACATTAATTTTGTTTTTAATGTAAGTTAAATTTGTGTTCATTTTATTTTGTTTGAAATGCTTTATTTCATCCTGTAGCCCACACTGACATAAAACTCAATTTGTAGCTAAGGCTGGCCTCAAATCCAAGGTGATTTCCTTTCTTAGCTTTGTAAGTGCTGGGATTATAGGCTTGAATGATGCCACTTTTGTAAGATAAACCCCTAAACTGAAAACCTTCAAATGCTTTTCTCAGGAAAAGAACATCCTGAGTGAGGTATCCCAGAAGCAGAAAGACAAACATAGTACATACTCACTTATAAGTGGATACTAGGATGCAATATAGGATAATCATACTAAAATCTGTATACCTAATGAAGCTAAACAACAAGAAGAAACCTGGGTAAGATGCTGAATCCTTATTCAAAAAGGCAAATGGAATAGACATCAGAAGAGGGAGAAAACAGGGAACAGGAGAGAAGCCTACCACAGAGGACTTCTGAAAGACTCTACCCAGCAGGGCATCAAAGCAGATGCTGAGACTCATAACCAAACTTTGGGCAGAGTGCAGGGAATCTTAGGAAAGAAGGGGGGGCGGGGAGAAGAAAGGCCTGGAGAGGACAAGAGCTCCAACAGAAGAGCAACAGAATCAAAAATATCTGGGTCCAGGGGTCTTTTCTGAGAGTAATACTCCAACCAAGGACCATGCATGGAGATAATCTAGAACCCCTGCACAGATATAGCCCATGGCAGCTCAGTCTCCAAGTGGGTTCCCTTGTAAGGGGAACTGGTACTGTCTCTGACATGAACTCAGGGGCTGGCTCTTTGATCACCTTCTCCTGAGTAGGGGGAAGCATTACCAGGCCACAGAGGAAGACAATGCATCTAGTCCTGATGAGACCTGATAGGCTAGGATGAAATGGAAGGGGAGGAGGACCTTCCCTGTCAGTGGACTGAGGGAGGGGCATGGAAGGAGATGAGGGAGTGAAGGTGGGATTAGAGGGTATGAGGGAGGGAGCTATAGCTGGGATACAAAGTGAATAATTTGTAATAAATAAAAGTAAAACAAATAAATATTGGAAAAACACTTCAGATGCTTTTAAATTTACATATGAAACTCAAACCTCAGGCATTTTCATTACCGTTATTTAATTTCATTTAGATTTACAGTTAGCATCTATTGTTTTGATCACCTGCAGGGTTTTTCTTTCTTTCTTTCTTTCTTTCTTTCTTTCTTTCTTTCTTTCTTTCTTTTTTAATCAGTTTGTACATTTTTCTGATGAATAATTTGTTCCCTACTTTCCCTTCCAGACTCAGATGTAACTAATCAGAACATTATATCTCTATAGCCACAGTAGTTGTTTCAAAGATAGACTTGGATGCTTTGTAATAATTAAGGGCTATTAGAAAGAAGTTAATAAAGAGAAAACGAGAATAAAGAAGTCTGGAAGAGGCCAGGTCCCAGAGAACTTCAATCATTTAGGAAAAAGGAAAGGACCTAGATTTTTCAGTTATTTCTTTCAAGAAGTTCATGTATTCATTTTTGCCAGCTTGAATTGCATTGCTTGTCACTTGCAACTGAAAGAATTCTAACTAAAATATGCACAGAATGTTTTGAATTGGAAATCATTGCATTGCAAGTGTGGTCGAGTTTAATATGAACATCAGCTTCATCCCTACAGTGGCAGGAGTTTTTGCCCATTTCTAAATATTTTTCTTTTTTAAATAAGATTACTAAAATGTTATGTCTATGTTGTGGATTTTTTGTTTTAGTCCAGGTGTGGGATGTGGCACTCATTCGGCTGGTCCACAGCATAACAGTATTTGCTTCATGGGGGCTCTGAGAGGGGCTCTCTGCCAGCTGCAGATAATTTAAATCTGAGAACTCTAGAGATAGAATAAATGCCAGAGCCCAGACAGTGTAAAGATCAGAGAAAGAACAAGGATGCTTCTGCTTCCCCCTTGTTGCTCCTGGTTGCTCTTGTGAGACAAGAAGCTGGAGATTTCCTGAAACAGGGATTGAACTGGCTACAAGGAACCCAATGACTCTGACCAGCAGGAAGCAGCTAAGAAAAAATTACGTCCCCTCTCCCACTAACCCTTTCTCTGTCTTACCTGATGGTAGGGTGCTGGAAGAGATTGTGGTAGAGAAGGGAGAAAAATATATAAGAAATGTAAATAAAAGAGTTTTAAGAAAACTAATGCCAACAAGTCTAGATATAGGAATAAATAAAAAATTAATCTAGCACTTCTGAAATAAAAGTTCTTGACAAAGTAATCTAAATTCCTTTATGTTTTCAAAGATAAATGATGTTTTCCACATTATATCTCTGAACTGAAGACAAGCTTCAGTTTAGTATTTTAATAGTCCTATTGTGTGTCAGTATCCTCTAGCTGTGTTCAGTGCCTACAGAAGCAGAAAGTTTCCCTGGCTACCCAGCTTGCAGACCACAAAGCTGAGGCCACTGGGGCTACCTGCACACTATGAATTGAGCACTTGACTAGACTGGTCAGTGAAAATACCTAAAATTTTGAGGACATGAGGAACTAAGCCTTGGGTTGGCGTAGTTCAGGATAGGAGGCAGCTGGCTTACCTGACCTTGAAGAATCTGTTGCCAGGGTGTACACATATCATTCTCTTGTGGATCGCTTTGTTTAACCTCCTAATTATTAGGGTTTTGAAAGACTTTATATTATTATTTATTAAAATCATGCACTTAAATGCTGGTTATGTTTTTTCTGTCATTTGTGTTGGCAGCCTCTTTCTACCATATTGATGTAACCCAAATCTGTTGTAAGATTTAAGACTTCAAGTCAATGTCATACTCACCTTTAACTGTACACTTGAAACATCTTAGAGTCATTTAAGGAAAGTCTCAATTGAGTAATTTTCTAGAATATGTATTCACACATTAGGCATCTGGGAATGTCTGTGGGAATATGCCTGTTTTATTTTATTTATTTGAGGCACATGGTAGTTGGAATGAGAGTGACCTGCATGGGCTTATATATGATAACTTGGTCCCAACTTGGTGGACTTCTTTGGGAAGGATTAAAAGACAGCCTTGTTGGAGGAGGTATATCAAAAGGACTGAGCTTTGAGGTTTAACAATTTACGTATTCCCAGTTAGCTTACTCTTTACCTCATTGTTGTTGCCCTAAGATATGAGCTCTCAGGGACTGTTACAATATCATGCTTGCCTGAATGTATGCATGCAGGCTTGCTGCCATGTTCCAAACATGGTCATAGACTTGCCCTCTGAAACTATGAGCTCCAAATTAAATGCTTTATTTTATAAGTTGTCTTAGTCATGGTGTTTCATCATGGCTATAGAAAAGTAACTAAGACAATGGAGGAAGGTCCAGCCCACTAAGGATGGCACTATACTTAAGCAAATATATCTAAGTTGAGAGTGAGCCAACCAGCAAGCATTGTGTCTATCATCCCTCTTGTAGTTCCTTAATTATGAGTGAGTTCCATAGTCAGAGATAATGCTGCACAGAGTATCAAACATTCCTGCCTTCAGAATATTCCCTTGAGTTCTTACCCTGCTATCTCTCAATTAGCTGAATTTGACCTGGAAGTATAAGATGAAATAAATTATTTCTTTCCCTAAATTGCTTTTGCCAGAGTGTTATGATAGCAACAAAGATCAAACTAGAACAGTCCCATACCGAGTGTCTCTGGTACTAGGGTTGCTTTAGGAATTCCAAGTGATTGTCATATATTGATATCAAAGACTGGCACATAAAATGTGCTCTGTGTATGCTTTGTGTAAAGAAAAAAATAGGTGTATTTAGATCCCTGAAAATGTTATTTTAATTGAAATATGGTAGCTTTATAGGCAGCAGAAGCTGTTATTGACCCTTATCCAAACGTCTCCACATTCTTATCACTCAAATTTGAAATATTTAATGAAGCTTATTCTTCAATGAGATTGAGATTTAGCTTCCACAAATGAGTGAAAATATCTGGAATTTATCTTATATGCTTGGCTTATTTCTTTTAACATTATATGCTCATTTGTTCTTTTATTGTGGTGGAATAATAGTCTATGTTGATGGATTTGTCGACTGCATGCATATATTTGTCCAGGTAGATAATGTTATAATGAAAGTATCTCTTCAATATACTACTTCTTTTTTAATTTTTATTCACAATTTATTCATTATATTTCCTCATTGAAGCCTCCTCCCTCAATATCTCCCAATCCTATCACACCTCCTTCTTCTCCCTATCCTCTTTCCTTAGTCCACTGAAAGGGGGTGTTGTCCATTATTGCCATCTGCCCATAGCTTTTTAGGTCTTATCAGGACTGCCTGGATGCTCTTCCTCCATGACCTGGCAAGGCTGCATCACCAGGAGAAAGTGATCAAAGAACAGTCAACTGAGTTCATGAAAGGGGCAGCATCATCTCTCCTCACTGAGATCCAAAAGGAGACTGAGCTGCCAATCAGCGACATCTGAGCAGGGGGTTTAGGTCTGCTTCATGCATTGTCTTCCGTTGGTGCATCAGTATCTGCAGGACCCCCTGGGCTCAGTTTTGTTGGTCTCCTTGAGGAGACCCCTCCATGTCACTTAAGTTCCCACCCCTCTATTCCTCGATAAGACTTCTGAGCTCTGCCCAAAGTTTGACCCTGAGTCTAAGTGTCTGCTTTGATTTCCTATTGATTGAGTATTTTCAGAGAACCCTCTATACTAGGCTCCCATCCCGTTTCCTCTCTTCCACAGCTTCTGGTGTCTATCCTGTTTGCCATTCTGAGTGAGATTTATGCATCCTTTATAGGGTCCTCTTTAGTGCTTAGCTTCTTTGGGTCTGTTGATGGCTTTCCTATATTATATGCCTAATATCTACTTATAAGTGAGTGTATACCAAGTCTTTATGTTTCTGGGTTACCTCACTCAGGATGATCTCTTCTAGTTCCATCCATTTGCCTGCAAATTTCATGATTTCTTTGTTTTTAAATAGCTGAGTAGTATTCCATTGTGTAGATGTACCATAATTTCTGTAACCATTCCTCAGTTGTGGGACATCTAGGTTTCCATATTCTGCCTATTACAAATAAAGCTCCTATGAACATTGTTGAGCAAATGTCCTTGTTGTATGTTGCAGCATCTTTTGGGTATATTCCCAGGAGCTGGATCTTGAGGTAGTGCTATTCCCAGTTTTCTGAGAGAGCACCAGCTTTATTTCCAAAATGGTCGTAAAAGTTTGCACTCTCATCAGCAATGGAGTAGGGTTCTCCAGCATGTGCTGTCACTTGAGTTTTTTATATTAGCCATTCTGATCTGTGTTAGATCTCAGAGTCATTTTGATTTGCATTTCCTTGATGACTAAGGATGTTGAACATTTCTTTAAGTGTTTCTTTGCTATTCTATATTCCTCTGTTGAGAATTCTCTGCTTAGCTCTGTACCCCATTTTTAATTGGATTATTTGGTTTGTTTGTGTCTAATTTCTGGTATATATTCTAGATATTAGCCATCTATCCAATGTAGGATTGGTGAATATCTTTTCCCAGTTTGTAGGCTGTTGTTTTTTTCTGTTGACAGTGTCCTTTACTTTACAGAAGATTTTTAGTTTCAAGAGTTCCCATTTATTAATTGTAGATCTTAAAGCCTGAGCTGGTGGCTTTCTGTTCAGGAAATTGTCTCCTGTACCTATGAGTTCAAGGCTCTTTCCCACTTTTTATTCCAACAGATTTACTGTGTCTAGTTTTATGTTGAGATCTTTGATCCACTTGAACTTTAACTTTGTGCAGGGTGATAGATGTGGGTCTATTTGCATTTTTCTTTTTTCTTTTTTTAAAAAAATTATATTTCTATAAATTATAATTTATTCAATTTATATCCCTTCCATAGTCCCCTCCCTCATCCCCTCCCAACTCCACCTTGCCTCCCTCATCTTCTCCCCAAGTCCACTGAGAGAGGAGGTCCTCTTCCCCTTCCCCCTGACACTAACCTAACAAGTCTCATCAGGACTGGCTGCATTGTTTCCTCTCTGACCTGGTAAGATTGCTCCCCCTTAGGGGGAGGTGATCAATGAGGCAGCTACTTAGTTCATGTCAGAGACAGTTCCTGTTCCCATTAGGGAACACACGTAGAGACTGCTCTGCCACTTAGAGACTGTGCTGCCATGGGCTACATCTGTTCAGGAGTTCTAGGGGTTCTAGGTTATCTCCATGCATGGTTCTTGGTTGGAGAATCAGTCTCAGAAAAGATGCCTGTGCCCAGAATTTTTTGTTCTGTTGTTCTCTGTGTGGAGCTCCTGTCCCCTCCAGGTCTTTCTATCTCCTCCTTCTTCCATAAGATTCCCTACACTCTGCCCAAAGTTTAGCTGTGAATCTCAGTATCTCCTTTGATTCCTGATAAGTAAAATCTTTAAAGGCCCTCTGTGGTAGGTTCCTGTCCTGTTGCCTGTTTTCTCCCTCTTCCGATGTCCATTCTCTTTGCCTTTCTGCATGAGGATTGATAATTTTACCCAGGGTCCTCCTTCTTGCTTAGCTTCTGTAGGTGTACAGATTTTAGTGTGTTTATCCTACATTATATGTCTAATATCCACTTATAAGTGAGTGTATACCATGTGTGTCTTTCTGCTTCTGGGATACCTCACTCAGGATGATCTTTCCTAGTTCCCACCATTTGCCTGCAAATTTCATGATTTCCTTGCTATAAATTGCTGACAGAATTCCATTGTGTAAATGTATCACAATACCTGTATTGATTCCTCAGCTGAGGGACATCCAGGTTGTTTCAAGATAACAAATAAAGCTTTACAAACATTGTTGAGCAAATGTTTTTATTGTACAGTTTACCACGAGTAGACATCCAGCTAGACTAGCACCATTTGTCGAAGATGCTTTTTTCCATTGTGATTTTCACATTTTTTTTTTCAAAAATCAGGTGTCCATAATTGGGTCCATTGATCTACTAATCTGTTTCTATGCCAATAACATGCAGTTTTTATTACTGTAGCTCTATAATACAGCTTGAGATCAGGGATGGAGAAACCTCCAGAAGATCTTTAATTGTAGAGGATTGTTTTAGCTATTCTGAATTTCTTGTTATTCCATATGAAGTTGAGACTTTTTCTCTCAACATCTGCAAAGAATTGTGTTGGTAATTTGATGTGAATTGTATTGAATCTGTAGATTGCTTTTGGTAAAGTGGGCATATTCATTATGTTAATCTTACTGAGCCATGAACATGGAAGATCTTTCCATCTTTTGATATCTTCTTTCATTTCTTTCTTTAGAGGCTTAAAGTATTTTTCTTACAAGTGTTTGACTTCCTCTGTTAGAGTCACACCAAGGTATTTCATGTCTTTTTTGGCTATTGTGAAGGGTGTTGTTTCCCTAATTTCTTTCTCAGCCCATTTGTCTTTTGTATATAAGAGGGCTACTGATTTTTTATGTTAATTTTGTATCTATCCACTTTACTGAAGGTGTTTATCAGCTAGAGGGGTTCCCTGGTAGAATTTATGTATGCTACCATATCATCTGCAAATAGTGATACTTTGACTTCTTCCTTCCCGAACTGAATCCCCTTGATCTCTTTTATTGCTCTAGCAGGGACTTCAAGAACTATGTTGAAGAGATATGGAAGAGTGGGCAGCCTTGCCTTGTCCCTGATTTCAGTGGGGGTAGATTTATATTTCTCTCCATTTGGTTTGATGTTGGCTATAGGCTTGCTGTATGTTGCCTTTACTATGTTTAGATTTGTGCCTTGTATCCCTGATCTTTCCAGGACTTTAAACATGAATGTGTGTTGTATTTTATCCAATGCTTTTTCAGCATCTAAGGAGATGATTATGTGTTTTTTTCCCAGTTTGTTTATATAGTGGATTGCATTGATGGATTGTCATATATTGAACCACTGCTGCATGCCTGGGATGAAGCCTACTTGGTCATAGTGGATGATTTCTTTGATGTTTTCTTGTATTCAGTGGGCAAGTATTTTGTGGAGAATTTTTGCATCAATATTCATAAGGGAGATTGGCATGAAATTCTCTTTTGTTGGGTCTTCATGATGTTTAGGTATCAAAGTGACTGTGGCTTCATAAAATGAGTTTGGTAATGTTCCTTCTGTTTCAGTTTTGTGGAATAGTTTGAAGAGTATTGGTTTAGCACTTCTTTGAAGGTCTGGTAGAATCCTGCATGCATTGACACCATCTGGCCCTGTGGTTTTTTTTTTGAATGGGAGACTATTTTTTAAATTTATTTTTATTTTTATTAATTGCAGTTTATTCACTTTGTATGCCCCCTGTATCTACCTCCTTTCTCCCCTCTCAATCCCACCTTCCCTCCTTCTTTCCTACCTGTGTTCTTCCCCCAGTCCACTGATAAGGAAGGTCCTCCTCCCCTTCCCTCTGATCCTAGCCTATCAGGTCTCATCAGGAGTGGTTGCATTGTCTTCCTCTGTGGCCTGGTAAGGCTGCTTCCTCCTCAGGGGAAGGTGATCAAATAGCAGGCCAATAAGTTCCTGTCAGAGACAGTCCCTGTGCCCATTCCTAAGGATGGGAGACTTTTGATGACTGCTTCTATTTTCTAATAGGATGTAGAACTATTTAATTTATTTGCCTGGTCTTGATTCAGCTTTGGTAAGTGGAATCTATGAAGAAAATTGCCTGTTTCATTTAGATATCAAATTTTGTGGTACATAGGCTTTTGAAGTAAGGCCTAATGATTGATTGGATTTTTTTCAGTGTCTGTTGTTATGTCCCCCTTTTCATTTCTTATTTTGCTGATTTGGATAGTTTCTGTCTGACTTTTAGTTAGTTTGGCTAAAGGTTTGTCTATCTTGATTTCTCAAAGATCCAGCTCTTGGTTTCATTGATTCTTTGAATTTCTTTTTTCTCTTTTATTGATTTCAGCCCTGAGTTTGATTATTTCCAGCCATCTGCCCTTCTTGGCTGTGTCTGCTTCTTTTTTTTCCCCATAGGGCTTTTAGATGAGTCAAGTTGCTTGTATGAGATGTTTCAGATTTATATATGAAGGCACTTAGTGCTATGAACTTTCCTCTTAGTATTGCTTTCATTTTGTCCCATAAGTTTGTGTATGTTGTGCCTTCATTTTCTTTGTATTCTAGGAAGTCTTTGATTTCTTTATTATTTTTTCCCTATCTCAGCTGTCCTTGACTAAAAAGTTGTTCAGTTTTCATGTTTGTGTAGGCTTTTTCTATTTCTGTTGTTGTTGAGGTACAGCTTTAGTCCACGGTGGTCTGATAGGGTACAAGGGATTATTTCAATCTTCTTGTATCTGTTGAGGCTTGCTTTGTAACCATCTATCTATATGATCAATTTTGGATAAGGTTTCATGAGGTGCTGAGAAGAAGGTAAATTCTGTTGTGTTTGGGTGAAAGATTCTGTAGATGTCTTTTATTTCCATTTGATTTATGACATCTGTTAGTGTCATTGTTTCTTTGTTGAATTTCTGTTTATTTGACCTGTCCTTTGTTGAGAGTGGGTTTTGAAATCTCCCACTATTAACGTGTGTGTGTATCTATGTGTGGTTTACGTTTTACTAATATTTCTTTTATAAATGTTGGTGCCCTTGTAATTGGGGCATAGATATTCAGAACTGTGGTGTCTTTTTGGTGGAAATTAGTTTTAATGAGTATGAAGAGACCTTCCCATCTCTTTTGATTAATTTTGGTTGAGTGTTTATTTTGTTAGATATTAGAACGGCTTGCTTCTTGGGTCCATTTGCATGGAAAACTGTCTTCCAGTCTTTTATTCTCAGGTAATATCTATCATTGTGAATTTTTTTTTTGTTTCCTGTATGCAACATATTGTTGGGTCTTGTTTACATATCCATTGCACTAGTGTGTCTTTTTATTGGAGAGTTGAGTCCATTGATGTTGAGAAGATTAATGACCAGTGGCTGTTAGAATCTTTTATTTTGGTGTTGTTTGTGGTAGTGTGTTTGTGTGCTTGCCTACTTTCAGTTTTGTTATAGTGATGTTATTTATTTCCTGTGTTTTCCTGACTGTAGTAAGCTTTCTATGGTAGTATTTTTCTAATATCTTCTGTAAGGCTAGATTTGTGGGTAAGTGTTGTTTAAATTTGTTTTTGTCAATTGTATACCTTGTTTTTGCTATTTATGATGATTGAGAATTGTGCTGGTTGTAGTAGTCTGGGCTGACATCTGTGTTCTCTTAAGACCTGCGTAATATCCATACAGGCCCTGCTGGCTTTCATAGTCTCTCTCAAGAAGTCAGGTATTATTCTGATGGGTTTGCTATTATATGTTACTTGGCCTTTTCCCTTTGCAGCTTTTAGTATTTTTTCTTTGTTCTGTATACTTACTATTTTGATTATTATGTAGAAGGAGGATTTTCTTTTCTGGTGTAATCTATTAGGTGTTCTGTTGGCCTCTTGTATGCTTATAGCTCTCTCCTTTCAATTGGAGAAACTTTCTTCTATGGAGACAGGAATCTTCTTTTTCATCTAGTCCTATTATTCTTATGTTTTGTCTTTTTGTGTTGTCTTGCATTTTTTGGATGGTTTGTGTCAGGAAGTTTTTAGATTTAATATTTTCTTTGACAGATACATCGATTTCTTCCATTGCATCTTCAACACCTGAGATTCTTTCTTCCATCTCTTGTAGTCTTTTTGATATGCCCTCTGTAGTTCCTGTTTTCTTTCCTAAGTTCTCCCTCTCCATGATTTCCTCCATTTGTGTTTTCTTTAATTTTTCCAGTTCTATCTTCAGATATTGAGCCGTTTTGTTTATTTCCTTCACCTGAGTGTATATTCCTGCTTTCCCTTCAATTCCTTCACCTGTTTGAATTTTCCTCTATTTCTTTCAGTTATTTAATTATTTCTGCTCTAAAGGCCACAAATTGTTTGGCTGCATATTCTTGTATTTCTTTATGGAATACCATAATCTGTTTGACTTTATCTAAACAGAGAATTCTTTATAAAGGAATATGGAATGGCAGAGAAACACTTAAAGAAATTCTCAACATCCTAATTCATCAAGGAAATGCAAGTCAAAATAACCCTGAGATTTCATCAGAATGGCTAAGCTAAAAAACCCAAGTGACAATACATGCTGGAGAGATTGTGGAGACAGGGGAACCCTCCTCCATTGCTAGTGGAAATGTAAACTTGTACAGTCTCTTTGGAAATCAGTCTGGCACTTTCTCCAAAATTAGGAATAGTGCTTCCTCAAGATCCAGCTATACTACTCCTGGGCATATATGCAAAATATGCTCAAGTATACAACAAGGACATTTGCTCAACCATGTTCGGAGCAGCTTTATTCACAATAGCCAGAACCTGGAAACAACCCAGATGACCCTAAACTGAAGAATTGATACAGAAATTGTGGTATAGTTACACAGTGGAATACTATGCAGCAATTAGAAACAAGGAAATCATGAAATTTGCAGTCAAATGGTGGCATCTAGAAAAGATCTTCCTCTATTTCTTTATAGATGGCCACAATCTGTTTGACTTTATCTTCCTCTATTATTTTATGCATTTTATTTGATTCCTCCATTATCCCTTTTGTAAGCATAGATGTAAGGTTATATTCTTTAATTTCACTTCTGTTAAGTTGTCCAGGGCTTCTTGTCCCTGGATAACTGTGTTCTCAATATGCCATATTGCTTTGGCTTTTGTTGGTTTTGCTTTTATGCTGGCCTCTACCCATCTTGTTGTCTCAGGTGTTGGTTGTTAGTTTTTGTTGCCTGTTGGAATCCTGGGGTGGGGAGAATCCCCTTGCCAGGAAAATGGTTGTTCCTGAAGGAGGCCTCCTCAACTTTTTGGCCGTAGTCACTGAATGGCTGGTGCTTCTTTGGGAATCACCACAGCTCACCTCAGGTGTATGGTCCTGTAGGATAAATTGGGTCAATGGTAGTCACGAGGCCTCTTCTCTCACCAGGAGTAGTCAAGGAGACAACTTTCCTGCCATTGAGTTTCTTGCTTTGAATTTAGTGAGCAGCTTTTGCTGCTCTTATACTGTGTTTGCTGGATGCAGTTCACTTGAAGAACCAGAGCCCAGAGGTTCAGCAGTTTAGCCAGGGATGTGTGCTTGGAGCAGAGTCTGGAAGCTGATCAGGTGGGTCCCAGGAGTCTGTAGGTCTGAGCTCTGTGTTCCAGTACCCAAATGGTACTCAGTGGTAGATGAGCACTCTGGCATGTGGAAAGAAGCTAGAGCCTGGAGCCCAGGAACTTTTCCATCAATTACCTGGGTGTCCTGAGGTCAGACCTGATATTTCCCTCACTGTCAGGTTTCCTTCTGACAGGAAGACCCAGTCTCTGGTGTTTGAGGGCTCACAGTTCTGTCTGAGAAGGTGAATAGCACACTCAGTCATGTGTCTCTTGGTTGGTTGCTGAGTGCCTGCCAGAACCTGTGAACTTTTCCAGGGAATGTCTAGGTGAGCTCAGGTTGGTTGGTCTCTCAACTGGAAAACCCATTCTCTGGTATTGAGGTGCCCACAGTTCAGTCTGAGGTGATGATCAGAGCACACAGGTCTCTGGGATGATGGCTAAACACTGACTGGGACCTGGGAACTATTGTGGAGTTTAGCTGTGTACCTGAGAAGGGACCCAATTGCTTCCCACACTGTGGGGTTTCCTCTCACCTGGGAAACAGAATCAATGGTGTTTTAGGACCCACAGTTTGGTCTATTGGTCACTGTGCAGGCCCTGATGTTCTGCTAGTCAGACACAGTGTCCTCTTGGTGCTGCCATTTTTGAACCCCACTACTTCATTTCTATCTATCTATCTATCTATCTATCTATCTATCTATCTATCTATCTATCTATCTATTCAGCCATGGAATTGCTGGATTTTTTTTTGATTGATTCAATTTTAGTTTTCTATGGAACTGCCAACAATGTTTAGGTCCTCCTTTCTTTGAGACCTCATGAGGATATTTTAATTATCTTCTTTGATAATGTCATTTTACTCAAGGTAAAGTGATATCTCACTGTAATTGTGATTTGCATTTCAAATATTAAGCATATTTAATACCTTTGACAATTTGTATGTTTTCTTTTGAGAAATATCTACTCAGAACATTAACCAATTTAAAATATATTTATTTATTTATTCAGTTATTTTCATTGTTTCATGTAGTCCAGAAATATCTTCACCTCACTATATATATGATGATGACCTTAAATTTTGTTCCCTCTGCCTCTACTTCTAAACTGATAAGAATATAAGCTTGTACTACCATGTTTATTTGTGGGTTTCTTTCTGTTCTTTTAAAATTTCTCTTCTCTTATGAGTTGCCTATTCTGGATAATATCCAATGTCTAGTGAATAGTTTGCAAACATATTGTCTTTTTTAATGTTTCAGATAATTTTTAAGCAGATCCTGTCAAATTTCATATATATATATATATATGTATATATATATATATATGTTCTCTGAGAATTTTGAATAACATATTTTAAACATATTTACCATTCCTCCTAAATCTTTTCAGATAGAACCCGATTTCCTTTCCTCTGAAATTTGTGTCCCATTTTTCCCATAAAAGCCAGTCTACACTGCATAAATATACTTGCCTACTGCCTCTCCCATCAGATGTGGATAGCATTTCAGGCGCTGGGTTCTTAGAAAAACCTAGCCGTTCCTCCCCAAACTGTTAAGACTACCTCTTAGTTCCTCAGGTAGATGTGGAACTTAAGTGTTCAGAATTTCTTCATGGTTAGCTTTGTGCCGGTCTTGTGCATGTTGTTACAATGGCCGTGAGTTCATATGTGCAATTGCCCTACTGTATCTAGAAGACAGTGTTTCCTTGTAGTCCTCAACTGCCTTCACTCTCACACTTTTTCTCTCCCCTCTTCTGCAATGACCACTTAGTCTTTGGAGAAGGTGGTGTGGAATATGCTTCATTTAGAGCTAAAACAATCTGCCATCTTTTATTTCTGGTATTACAGTTGCTGACATCTGTTTTGTTGATCACCATGAGCTGCAAACAGAACATCTCTGATGAGGGTTGAAAAATATGAGTACAATGATAAATCATTAGGTGCTGTTTTAATACTATGTATAGTTAGCAGAATAATAGTAGTAGTTTCTTTTCTAATGTCTATCCATAAGATCTTAGGTCTATAAAATTGCAAAGTACCGGTTTCATATTGTGGAGAGAGAAATAAATCAAATCAATATGTGGTTGTTAACCCTCATGGTAGCTATGGCATTATTGCAATAGTGGACAATGTCTTTCCAGGTCAATCATTATTGTAACTCACAAAGCCCAAGTATGTATAGCATCTTTCAACACTCAGAAAGTAATACAATAGGAACAAAATTTCCGGGTTGGTACAGCTTGAGTTCTTCAAGTTTTGTGATTTAAGTATATGGTATCTTCAGCAAGAGAGGCCTTTGGAGTATTGATTGCATTGCTCAAACAGTTTAGAGAGAATTGGTACCTCTAAGATATTAAGGTGCCAATTTAAGAATTGGTACCCTTGATTTCTTGGATGGAGGAAATCATGAAATTCGCAGGCAAATGGTGGGACCTGGAAACGATCATCCTAAGTGAGGTTTCTCAAAAGCAGAAAGAAACATATGGTATATACTCACTTATATAGACCTATAGGATAGGCAGGTCATGCTG
>CM053755.1:52214523-52242788 GCA_028658305.1 Pachyuromys duprasi | reverse complement strand
AATAAATAAATAAATAAATAAATAAATAAATAAATAAATAAATACAAAAAAAAAGAATTGGTACCATTAAGACATTGAGGTAGCTACATACAAACTGACACATCTTGCCAATGTCTTCTCTCATGACTTGTCAAATGACAAGAGGCATTTTTAATATGAAATTGTATATTTTTCATGTTGTGGGAAAATTTTACATTGTTGACTATTGTCTCTAGTTTCATCCACATTTTCTAACTACATAATTAAATACTGCATTTTTGTTCATTTGAAATGAAAACTGTCCATGTATTTGAAGATGAAAAACATTCCATTTTCTAATTTTGTCTTGATATTAAATTGTATGCAAGCAGAGGTCATGCAATGGGTACTGGTGAGAAATTAAGAGGAAACTAATGGCACAAAATGCAACCCTGTGCAAACATGTCATAAGTTGTGATGTACTGCTCTGTCTGGACTGTCCATTTCAGAACGTGTTTGGCAGGGCAGGTTGGCTTATGATAGATGTTGCTGGCTGATCACTCCGGAAAGGCGCATTAATAGTGCACAGTCAGTGAAGTAAATGTGGTTAAGAATTTTGCTTTTGCAAGTAAAGGAGTTGAAAATTTTGTTCTTCTTTCTCCAAAACTGCTTATACATAGGATATTCTAATGTGGTTAAGAAACAACCAAGTTCTAAGAATAATTTTGTATTACTGACTTAAATTACCCCAAATAGCAGTAAAAACCTTTATTTAAAAAATGAATCCCAGAAAGCAGAGATTTACCACAGATATCAGTATGGTCTCTTGCCATCATCTCTAAGTATGTCTAGGGAACTCAGTGTCATACAACTAAAAATAGCAAATAGCTCTGTGCCTCAAATAGATTTTAAGGTCATTTCCCTATAGAAGTTATCACAGTCTAGACACTTAGCAAAATGTGAGGAACAAAACAAATACCCTAAGTCAACTCAGCAAATCTTTGACTCTAGGTCTATTGCCCACTAACCATATGAAATCATTAAACATATAAAATGTGAAGAAATTAAGCTATTAATAACTAGCGAAAATGAAATGTTTTAAATTTGGGTCCATTACCTTCTTCGTACCCTGTGGAACAGTTGAAGAGTGCTTGTTTCTGCCATTTATTCCACTAGTATATTTAAGTAGTTTCACGACTAATGAAATAACACTATGTAGAAAGCCATAAATTATCCTGCCTCGTCTCTCTATTTTATGCCAGGCAGCCATAAGTCTGGCAGATCTTACCTTCAGATCATAATGGATTCTTAAACAAAACTTAATACTTAGGCTTGTTTAGTTGAAAACCTGTGTCTGTTGGGAATGCCACTGTGAAACACACACACACACACAGCAAAAACATAGTAAACAAACTTTTCTAAGAAACACAGAGTTCAGAGTTCTGGTTTGTTAGAAGCCAAGAAAAGTTAATTTATGAGACAATAACCTCTGCTCGGTTTACATAGGTGAATTTAGCCAGGGATTCTTTATTTTGTTTGCATTGCCAAATGGGAAATGAGAATGCAGAAGAATGAATCTGTGAGGAATTTAAGTGTCTGGCACAGAAGTATAAAATTCTACAGTGAAAGTTTTCTTGAGGTAGCATTAGCTGACTAAAAGCAGTGAAGGCAAGAACATGTACAACTGTCCAAGTGTCTTTGTCTTCAATCACTAATGTCATTCACCTCAGTGTCTCATTGAGTCAAAGACTGTCTAATGCACACATGAGTATTGTGATATCAAGGGTGGCATATTGCATTTAGTAATAGACAGGCGAGTAGAGATTTTAGTGACAACATGTAGAGTAGAACAACATCTTTTTCCTACCATCAAAGTCAGAGATGCTGGAAGCTAAAGGCTAAGACTGGTCCAATTCCTAGGTATTCTTTGTTAGAAGCCAAGGAACTTCCTAAGATTCCTCCACAGATGTGTGATGTATGCATAGAATTTCTTTGACCATAATCAGATTATCACTTGATTCCTCATTCATCTTCAAGACAGAGCTTTACTTGTTTTCCTCCTTGGATTTAGTTTCCTAAACCTGGTCATCTAAGCTATGTGATGAGGATCCATTAAACAGGTATTTAATTCCCAAACTATTATCTAATTACTGAAACTCCTTAATGAATGGAAATGTTTATTTTTCTGAACAAGTATTTTTCTGAAACTCAAGTTGTGATCTTCAAACTTTTCTGACTACTAATGTATCGTTATTATTTGTCACTAAGACTCTGTACAGAAGGTAGTACAGTTAGTAAGCTAATATGAAAATCTCAACTCCAACAAGGTATTAGCTTCTGTGAATATCTTGTCTTATTCTTTCCTCTTTCATTTTGTGATTATAACTTTCATAATTCATAAATCTGACTTTGTAACATATAATATTGAGCAAATTTAATATTAAATACATATATTTTTACATTTTTATTAAATTCTTTATTAATTACACTTTATTCACCTTATATACCCCATAGTTCCCTCCCTCCTCCTGTCCCAATCCCTCCCTTCCTCCCCCTTCTGCACCCGTGTCCCACCTCAAGTCCAGTGATAGGGGAGGTCTTCTTTTCCTTAGGTTTCATCAGGAGTGGCTGTCCTTTCTTCCTCTGTGGCCTGGTAAGGCTACTACCCCCCTCAGGGGGAGGTGATTAAAGAGCAGGCCAATCAGTTCAGGACCAAGACAGTTCCTGTTCCCATTACTATGGAACCCACTTGGACACTGAACTACCATGGGCTGCATCTGTGCAGGGGTCCTAGGTTATCTCCATGCATGGTCCTTGGTTGGATTATCAGTCTCAGGAAAGACCCCTGTGCTCTGATTTTTTGATTCTGTTGCTCTCCTTGTAAATACACATTTCTTAAAAGCAAAAGATAATGGAAAATGGCAGAGTGTGGTGATTAGTATATTCCTCTGTCTCTATCAATCTAGAAGAATCATCTCATTCATAACTGTAACAGAAGAGGAGAAATGTAGAAAGCAGAGGTAGGTTCCCTGTAAACAAGGAATTAACTAAGCAGATCTTGATAAAACAGCTCACTCTCCTTCTTCCTCTGGACCTCAGCAGCTCTTTTCTAGCCTACTCCTACTCTTAAGTGTTAGCTCCCAATATCTAGAAATGCACACTACTTTGATCCCTCAGTGGTCCCACCAGGCAGGATTCCACAAGAGTTTCTTACCAGGCAACATATATCCACAATACCCTCCTAAAAACTATAGAGGGCATTAGAAAGCAAAGAGCAAAACAACTTCCCAAGAAAGACAAAACCAGATACCAGCCTCTAGAATTACAATCATCTAAAGCCCAGATGTTTAGATGTCTGGATAAAAACACAATAATAACAGACAAGGCAGTATATCTCCTCTAGAGCCCAGCCACTCTCTTACAGCAGGTTCTGGGAAATGTAACATAGTTAAAGCATAAGAGAAACTTTTATTAATATGATAGTCTTAAAGAGGAAGTGAATAAATCATTTACTGAAATCAGTGAAACAATAAATAAGCAGTAGAAGAAAATTAATAAAATAGCTCAAACAAGAATTTGGAAATAAAATGAAAATATCTGAGGGAAACCTGGAAGTTAAAAATTTAGACACTTAAACATGAACTTCTTCACCAACAGAGTACAAGAGATAGAAGAGACAATCTCAGACACTGACAAAATGATTGAGGAAATGGATACCTAATGCAAAGAAAATGTAAGTCTAAAAATTCCAGGTGCCAAACAGAAAATGTAAAAAAACTAGGAAAAGACCAAATCTAAAGATAATAGGAATACATGAGTAAACACAGGTCAAAGAAGCAGAAAATATTTTCAACAAAATTACAGAAGAAAAATTTCTTAACCTAAAGGAGAGGCCTATTAAGGTAGAAAAAGTATACAAAACACCGAATTGCCAGGTCCAGAAAATAAATTACTCTCAGTACATTATAATATAAACACTAAACAACAGAAAAAAGAAATATTAAATCTACAAAAGAAATAGAGCAAGTAACTTAGGAAATTTAGACATATTAGAATGACACTTGACTTCTCAAATGAGAATCTAAAAGCCCGAAACCCATTGATAGATGTTCTACAGAGTCTAAGAGACCACAAATGCCATTCAAAATTCCTATACTCATCACAATTTTCAATAACCGTAGATGGAGAAAATAAGATATTCCATGATATAACCAAATCTAAACAATTTTTATCTATGAATCTGGCCCTATACAAGACATGAGAAGAAAAATTTTAACCAGAAGAGGTTAACCACACCCGTAAAAACACAATGAATAAATAACTGAAAACCTACCAATCACAATGTGAAACACACACACACACACACACACACACACACACAAACCCTCAAAAAATAAAATAACAGGAATCAACAAACACTGCTTACTGATAACTCTAAATATCCATAATCTCATTTCTTTAATAAAAGGACACAAAGTAGGAGAACGGATGTAAAAACAGGATCTGTCTGTTGCTACATTAAAACAAAACAAAACACAAGAGACAACTTCCTGAACAGAACACCAACAGCACAGGCTCTAAGATTAACAATCAAATAATGGGACCTCATGAAACTGAAAGCTTCTGTAAAGCAAAGGAAACTGTCCTCAGTACAAAAATAAGCCTACAGATTGGGAAAGGATCTTCACCAACCCTATATCTGACAGAGGGCTAATATCCAGAATATGCAAAGAACTTAAGAAGTTAAAGGCTAACAAACCAAGTAATCCAATTAAAAAACGGGATACAGAGCTAAACAGAGAATTCTTAATAGAGGAATATTGGATGGCAGAGAAACACTTAAAGAAATGCTCAATGTCCTTAGTCATCAGGGAAATGCAAATCAAAACATCCTGAGATTTCACCTTACACTAACAAGAATGGATAAGATCAAAAACTCAGGTGACAGCACATGCTAGAGAGGATGTGGAGAAAGGGGAACCCTCCTCCATTGCTTTTGGAAATCCATCTGGCCCTTTCTCAGAAAATTAGGAATCGTGCTACCTTAAGATACAGCTATACCACTCCTAGACATGTTAGGATTTTGGAACAAAACCTGCTTCTGGGTTACCTAGCAACTTATGATGCCATCTTGTGTCACAGGCCAGGTGGCCGCACCTGGAAGGCATGGTTACCTTGCCTCTTAAAGGGACAACCTGACACGTGCTTGCCCTCTTGGTCCTTTCTCTCTATCGGGGCTCCCCCTCTCCTCCCTTCTCTCTCTTTCCCGCTCTCTCTTTCCCCTTCTCTCTCTTTCTCCCATCATGTCCTGCTCTCCCTTCTCTCCCTCTCTTTATATCCACCTAATAAACCTCTTTCATGTAAGATCTGCTGTGAGTATCATCATTCATTAATTGGTCCCAACATTGGAAAGCCAGCCAGGAGGAGTCTCTCCTGGTTTTGCTAGGACAACTTTCAGACTCCTTTAATCTGATAGGACCATGGATGGCTGCAACAATTTTTTTCTGCTCTATCCCTAACCATCTATACCTAAAAATCTCTCAACTGCCCTTATGCTCACATCTGTCCTGCTACTGCAGCGGCAGCTGCCAGCAGCTGCTCGGGTGCATCGAGCCCCTGGGACACAGCTGCGCCAAAATCGGCTTGGGAAAATCGCTGGTGCTCTGCTTCAGACAGACACAGCCTGCTTCTAGGTACGCAATTACTGGGAAACCTATGCACACTCAAATGGCTTTAGGTTACACCGCTGCCTCTGGCTCCACGGGCGAGATTTTAAATTTCCCCTGGAATGCCTGCTGCTAGAGGCTGGCTTGCAGATAAGGGTTTCAGCTGCGCAAACTTCCATGACATGCGCACACAGAGAGTTTTAAACCCGGCTGGGACAGCCCTGACCACCTGGCATCAATGTGCCTGCCACCACAGTTGTGCACGCACACCATCAAGTCGCCAGGTTGAAAAGCAGCGCCATGTGCTCGCCCCCTCCTCCACTTCTGCAAAGCCCCAAGTCCCGTGTTCTAAACTCTGGCTTCCACTATTTCTGACCCCTAAGGTGCTATTTCCATGCTTTTAAAAATCTTTTCTTCTTGATTTCTGTATACTCTGCTTTATATTTTAAATGTTTTAAATTTCTTAGCTAATGCTTTATATAATCTTCTCATTGGGTTTCCATTTAGAAGGCTTCCTTAATCATAACTAACTGTTTATCTTTTAGACTAGACTCCAACTACAAGCCTCATTTTAAATTGGTATGGACTTTTATAAAAATTCAAAGTTACATTTTACTATCGATGATTCAAACCTGCTTCAAAATAAATTTTATATAAAAATGCATATCTATTCAAGTTAAGTTGGTTTAAAATATATATCCAACTGTTTATGTCTTTTACAGTTCTTAAATTAATAAAGGCTGTCACTGTTTCTCCTGCCATGTGCTGCTTGTGATTGAAATACACCACTAGGCTTTCTGGCTAATGGCTTTACTATAATAAATTCAAATATAATTTTAAATTGCTTTATACTGTTTTACTATATTGTCAATTTTAAACTTATAGCTCAGGGTTCGTTATTACGTATAAGTTATTTACCAATATTGTAAATTAAGATCTATTAATTTTAAAAAATATATTTATGTTAAAACTGTGTTATTGTGCTGTATCTCTACTATCAAAAGATTAAAATATGCTTTGTCTTATTTTCTAAAAATGATATTATTATTAATCTATAGTATAGCCTTCGACTATTATAAGCTATAAACTTTTATATACTAAACCAAACAAAAAACTCTTGTGCTCTAACTTTAATGGACGATATTTATAACTTTTAAGGTTCTAACTTAGCAAGGACAAAATCTAGAGTCGTAATATTTAATGGTTAACAAATACAAGTTAATAGTTATTTCATAGATATCCAAATATATATCTATAGTCTTACAGGTGCAAGCATGGTCTCACTGCAATTTTTAATAAACAGCTGTAAATGGTCATTGAGTCACCATATAGGAGTTGGTAAAAACAGTGCCCTTCCCGACTGGCCCATCCTATGCTCCAGACTTTAACTGCCACTGTGAGGCTGTTGGCATTTCTGCACAAAAAACAAGAGGTCTGCAGTGCCCCATATCATGGGGTTATAGCCAAGAGTCAGTTCCGCCAGGTGACTATTTCAAATGCAGTCAAAGGGGACACTGGTCCCACTGCTGCCTCAACAAGCCATAGCTGTCTGCCAGCAGACTGGCCTCTGGAAGTCAAAAGGCTCCCAAGCAGGCTTGTCCTCTGTGGAGGCTCAACCAGCACAAGGGCCATAGACACTTCCAGCCTTCTAGCTCTTTGGTCTGGCAGAAGACATATATGGCTCCTTGATTAAACGACCTAAACCACTCTCACCCAGCCCAGAGTAACATTACAGGTCTGTTTTGGTCTCACAATGTGGTCCCATGGACATATTGCCAACTTCTGTATTGGGAGACTTCAGATGCCTTCCCAGTCTCTTCATATGCTGGAGACCAGGCCTTACACCTAAGTCGTAGAGCTTCTATTGTCAGGCCTAGACACAATATGCCTTGTTGCCAGACTCAAGGAACAGGCCTAAATAAAACCTTCCACTATCCCTTTAGCTAAAGAACAATAAATGTTCATAGCAGTCTCAACTATGTCTCATAGTAAATAACTATATACAAAGGCCTAAATTTTTTTAATGGTTTAAAAAAGTGTTTTAAGGTTGGTAAAGGCAAGTTATACATATTTGAGAGTCTTAAAAAGTGTCTTAAGGTTGGTAAATGCAAGTTATACATATTTAGGAGTCCTAAAAATGTGTCTTAAGGTTGGTAAATGCAAGTTATAAAGTTTGCAAGGTCTAAGGTGATTTAAAATATCTTAAATGGGTAAAACTGCTTAATAGTTCCTCCTGTTGCTATTCTACTGTAGTATTGACTGCCCAGAGCTTTGACCTTTATCAATAGAGCTCTAATTTATTAATTTAATTCTAATACAAAAACTCTGTCACGTACTATTGCAGTTCTAAGCTCAAGATTGTAAGCCTCCATAATATGTGTGTTAATACTAAAAGTTAAGATCAAGTGAGTTTCCCTTTTATTTCATGAAAAGCTTTTGTCTTTTCAGAGCTCACCTTAAAAAATGCTTGTGCTGTTAATACAAATATGTATGCCTACTGCTTTTTCTACAATGTATATTTTAGTGCAGACTACAATTGTAATACTAACATGTCTAAAGTTTTATCTGTTTCTTAAAACATAAAAGTAATTTTTGTAAGCTGTAGGAAATCCACCTAAATCCACCTCTCAGGTCAATTGGACTCCAGATAAGTACTGTACTTATTGCCTATCTCAAAAGGTGGGATGTCTCCCCTTTCTCTGGTTTTGGGACTCCCCTTTCCTGGCTACCAGATTGCTATTTACTACATGCAATACTGGCTGGATTGGTGAGCTCTCCTCATTGGCCAGCTACTACATTGGTGAGTTCACCTCATTTATCAGCATAAAATGCCTCTCTTGGTAGGGGATGCTTGACTGCTGAGCTCCGGCAATTTTGTTCTATCTTTTGAAAGGGAGGAACCCCCTAGCCATAGCCTTAATTGTCTAGGGTTGACCCTCTCTGCTAACCTCCATTTTAGGGCCTCACTTTCCCTTGGGAGAGTCTTCCACTCGCACACAGTCTGTTCTCACCCTCTCTCACTCATGGAAAGTCCTAGGACTAGTTGGACCCATTGTGCTCTTGGCCATGCCCACTAGGCGTCTGCGCCCAGTCTCTGGCCAAAAGCTGATGAACTATTGGACCAGGCAGCGCCTCTCGTTTTGGGTCACACCTTGCCTTTGGGACACCGTGGAAGGTCACTGACTTCTCTGCCTCCCAATGGGGAATGCCGAGACACTCGTTCCTCCAGATTCTCCTCTGGGACGTCTTCTGGAGAATTTCAGGTTTCTACACCTAGTGCCTGCTAGCACTAGGGCCTCTAAGTTTACACACTTCTGTAACCAAACCTTGCCTCAATTACAGATCTAGGGCAAAGCCTTTTTAACTACTGCCAGCGATTGGGTAAATAAAGGTCCCCCCAGGTAAGCAGAGGTTCCCATGTTCAAGTCTCATTAATCTAAACCTTCCACTTCTGTTTGCTCTCCCAAAAGTTTTTAATGTATACCTAAAGGATTTTCTCTATAACGTACTTAACTTTATCTTTTGCCTATATATATATGTTTCAGTGTCCTGCCAGACACAGATGTTTCCTATAGCCACAATAGTGCCAAAGCGGCTACAAGTATTCCAGTCTGACCTCACAGACTTCCAACAAGCTAGACCTGCACTTTCCCTCCTAACCATGGATGTTCTCACAGACTCTGGACAGCATCAAACAGCCTGTTCTTCCTGGACTTGGCCAACAGTTCAGCCTTTTGACATCCCTGCAGCACCCCCAGTGTCAGCAGGAAGTAGCCAGAAGAGAATCTACGCCCGTTATTCACTTATTATTAACAAGAGACTGAAATGGTGTGCTCAGGACCAGGACAAGCAGCTCCAGGTTCTCCCTGCATTCCTCAGTCCCTACCTGCTGCCTTGCATGGCTGGCAACTCTCTATTGACAACCCTCTACCCTAAATTTTTCAGGACAGAGGCTTCTCTTCCTCCTCTTAACCATGTAATCTGACCATTTTGTTGCTATAATTTGTCCCTCTCTCTTAGCCCCTTACATGACAACCAAGAGCTGCTTCTAATGAACTTAAATTTATATACTTTAACTTAGCAGCCCAAGTTCTTCATTTTTTACTTATAGAAAAAGGGAGGAATGTTACGATTTTGGAACAAAACCTGCTTCTGGGTTACCTAGCAACTTATGATGTCATCTTGTCACCGGGCAGGTGGCCACACCTGGAAGGCGTGGTTACCTGATAACCCGACATGTGCTCGCTCTCTTGGTCCTTTCTCTCTATCGGTGTGCCTCCTCTCCCTTCTCTCTCTTTCCCCCCATTATGTCCTTCTCTCCCTCTCTTTATATTCACCTAATAAACCTCTTTCATATAATATCTGCTGTGAGCCTCATAATTCATTAATTAGTTCTAACAAGACATATCCAAAATATGCGCAACTATGCAACAAGGACATTTTCTCAATCATGTTCATAGTATCTCTATTCGTAATAGCCAGAATCTGGAAACAACCTAGATGTCCCTCAATGGAGGAATTGATACAGAAATTGTGGTACATTTACACAATGGAATACTTCTCAGCAATTAAAAACAAGGAAATCATGAAATGTTTAGGCAAATAGATGGACCTATAAAAGATCATCCTGATTAAGATAACCCAGAAGTGGCATATACTCACTTATAAGTGGATACTAGACATATAATATAGGATAAACATACTAAAATCTATATGCCTAAAGAAGCTAAACAAGGAGGACCCTAAGGAAGATGCTCAATCCTCATTCAGATGGGCAAACAGAATAGACATCAGAAGCAGGAGAAGACAGGGAAGAGGACAGGAGCCTACCACAGAGAGCCTCTGAAAGATTCTGGTGATCGAGATATCGAAGAAGAGCTTAAGTTTGGCTGAGACTCACAACCAAACTTTGGGCAGAGTGCAGGGAATCTTATGCAAGAATGAGGAGATAGAAAGACCTGGAAGGATCAGGAGCTATACAAGGAGACCAAGGGAGCCAAAAAATCTGGGCCCAGGGACCCCTGCAAAGAACAATACTTCAATCAAGGACCATTCATAGAGAGGACCTAAAACCCTTGCTCAGCTGAAGCCCATAGACTCAGTCTCCAAGTGTGTTCCCTTATAAGGGGAGCAGGGGCTGTATCTGGCATGAATTTAGTGGCCAGTTCTTGGATCACCTCCCCCTGGGTGGTGTAGTTTTGCCAGGCCACAGGGGAAGATAATGCAGCCAGTCCAGATGAGGCCAGATAGGCTAGAGTCAGAGAGAAGGGGAGTAGGATCTTCCTTATTAGTGGACTAGGGGAGAGGCATAGGGGGAGAAGAGGGAGTGAAGGCTTGACTCAGAGAAGAAGATAGAGAGGGCTACAACTGGGATACAAAGTGAATAAATTATAATAAACAATAAATATATAACCATAAAACAAACAATCAATCAAACAAACAAAAGCATACCTCACAGTAAAAGAATGGGAAAAATATTTCAAGCAAATGTACATTTTGCCAGCCTAGATATTTTAATATCTGGCAAAATAGACTTCTTATCAAAGCATGTTAGAGGGGTTAGGGAAGGATAGTATATGTTCCTGAAAGGGAAAAAATCCACCAAGAGGAGATAGATTATAATTCTTAACATGTATGCACCAAATAAAAGGGTATCCAAGTTCATAGAAGGAATGACTACAAATTAAGACATATGATTACTCTCACATAGGGATGCTGTGTAACTTCAATATGTCATGCTTGCAAAACAAAACAAAACAAAAACAAAGAACCCAAACAAACAACAAAACAGGCCATCCAAAAACAAAACAAAAAAGAAAAAAAATAAACAAAAATCATAAACAGGGAAATGCTGGAGCTAATTTACATAATAAACCAACTGAACCTTACAGATTTTTACTCAAACACAAAAGAATATCCCATCTTGTCAACAGCCCATTCAATTTTCTCCCAAATTGACCACATACTCTGATACAAACCAAATTTCAACAGACCCAATAAGGTTGAAAATAACCTAGGTTTTGTCCACTATGAACTAAAGCTGAAAATAAAGATAATAAAGACTTCCTAGAAATAAGTGAAATTGAAAACAGAACTATAATGGTTTGAATAAAAATGGCCTGGAAAGGTTCATATATTTGAATGCTTATTCACCAGGGATTAAAATTCTTTGATAAGGATTAGAAGGATTAAGAGATGTGGACTTGTTGAAGGAAGAATACCACTGAGGGTGGGTTTTGAGGTTGCAAATATCCATGCCTGGCCCAGCCTCTCTCTCATTCTCTCTTTTTCTCTCTACCTATGGATAAGGATGTATTACTTTTGTTAGGCCCAGGGGGGACCCTAACTTCCTGAGAGGAATAAAGAGAACTCAGGAGACAGATCATCGAAGCAATAGCAAGAAGTTTTATTTGAGCCATTGTGTGATGTGGCTGCCTTCCACAAAACCAGCGAGGAACAGCCAGGAGAGACTGAAGGCTGAGGTTTTTAAAGGAAGGAGCATGGGAATCTCAGAGGTTGCAATCTTGGCAACACTGGATTGGGTAGTTGACTTTTAAAATGATTGGTTAATTTTAGGCGCCAAGTCCATCTGGTCCCACCCTGATGTGGGTGGGGGAGCTGTGACGTGACGTTTGGACTGGTTACTAAGCAACGTTATCTCTATTGTGGATAGGTACACTCCTCCACTCAGGGAGAAGACCTTTCCATTCCTTTGCAGTGGGGTGGGGTCTTGTTTCAATTCACCTCCTGCTTTCTGGAAAAGTATTGGGAGATCTTAGTTTAACATGGGGTATAGAATTTATAATGAAACCTGTAGAGTTAGCCTGTTCCTTTCACTCTCAGATTCTTCTCCATCACTGTGAAGAAATAATGAAATTTTAAAAGGCATACAGATTCATAAAGAGAATTCTCAGTAGAAAAAACTTAAATGACTTAAAAACACTTAAATGTTCAAAATGTCTTACCCAAGCAGAAATTTCAAATGAAAGCTACTTTGAGATTTCATAATATACTTGTCCCAATGGTTAGATCAAGAAAAGCTTATGTTGGCAAGGATGTAAAGTTCGGGGAAACCTCATTTATTGCTTCTGACATTGTAAACTTCTACAGTTGCTATGGATTGCAGCATGGTAGTACCCCAGAGAGATGGGAATCAATCTTCATTAAGATTCAGCTATAATCATTCTTTGGTGTATACCCAAAGGATACTTCATGCATCACAGAGACTCTTTATCAATTGTTCGTTGCTGCTGTATTCACATAGCTGAAAAGTGGAAACAACCTAGATGTCCCTCAAAAGAAAAATGGATAAAGTGTGACACCTTTACAAAACTGAACATCATTCCATTGTTTAAAAAAAATGAAATAATCAAATTGCCAGATAAATAGAGGAAACTACAACAAAATCATCCTGAGTTGTACAAAGGCTTAGATTTTTAAAACACCTACTTTATTTAAGGTTCTTAAAAGCCTCTATTTTTCTTCCAACCCCCTGACTCTAGGTAGGAAGTTAGTAGGGAAAGGGGCTGTAGACTTCTTTTGTTAGTTCCTGCTGTTTATGGTCATTGGTTCTCAGTCATCAGGATACTAGCAGTCTAGTCAAACAACAAAGCAGAAAATCACAGCAGCAACAGCAGACAGCAGCAAGTGACAGCAACAGAGCTGGTACCACTTAGCAAAAGCAGAAAGACTGTACCCAAATAGCATGAGTCTGCCCAAGTGGCAAAGTAGCGTGAAAAGTTCTCTGTAGAGTTTCTTTCTCTGAAAACCAGCAAAATGATCCTAATCATTGCAAATCGCTTCTCAGAGTCCACAGAAGGACCAATAGTGTATCTCGTCTGAAATTTATATCCTAGAAAGTATAGGCAGAAGAGACCACCACTTTTTAAAAAATATACTAGAACAAATATATGGAAAAAATGAAATAAGATATACATAGGAAATGAAATGAGACAGAATGATAAAAAATTCATTCTATTTATAAAGCTATTAAAAGACTTAGGGTAATGAATTTTTGTTCTTAAACATGAGATTTTGTAGATATGAATACTGATATAGGTGATATAAATGAGGGGGTAGTAAGGTATAGAGGTAAATACCATCAGAGAAGTCTTGATCAAGTATATGGATCTAACACAAAGGTGACATTTGTACAGGAACATTGGTAAGTGAAGCAATTAAAGGAGAAATTAGGGGTGGGTGGGAAAGGGAGCACCCCTTTTCTGAAGAAAAGGCAAGGGGAAAGGGAAGGAAAGGAGGGTGGGACCGAGGGGAGAAGATGGAGCTAAAACCAGGAAATAAAGTGAATAAAAAATAAAGTAAGTAAAAAATGAAAAATGTAGAAACTAGTGGAGATTGCTGATATATGAGTATGATAATAGAACAAAATCACAAAGCCAAAAGATCTTGACTGCAGTTATACAGTGGACAGCAAAATGAGACGTGAAGTGGATTGAATTAGAAAGAATTACAGTGAAGGAAATAAATTCTCAAAGAAAGAAAGAATATATTTATGGGTTTTCATAGATGGCTACAAAAACATTTATGAACATGAAGCATCTACTACTTAGAGTATGCGTGTTCTTGTATGATCACCTTCCACTGACTGGCAGTCAGCAGAAAAATCTTAATCTGAGTTGGTTAACACAGACTATCCTGTGTGTAGAACACTAGAAACATCAAATCCCTGAGGAGACTGACAGATGAATGTAATCAGCTGAGTCAGTATACTGCAGAAGTGGGTCATCACAAGAACACGGTCCTGAGGCCAGTTGTGAAAAGGATAGCTATTAAATCGGAGGATCAGTGAGAAGAGAGCAAAGGAAAGTGTGGGACTTAACATACTGAAGTTACTTGAGATTGATAAAGAACTGCAAAGGTGTAGAAAATTGTTATATGAGGCCCTGGGAAGGCCTTTATGTATGAAAGGGTTTGTTTGGCTTGATTTACATAAAAGGTAAGTCTGGAACAGACAATACCCATGCACTAAAGACTGATGTTTCACTTATAGAAAGTCATTTTACGCTTACAAACATTTGAATCTATTCAGAATCTCATCCCTGCACTCTTCCCATTGCTTATGAAAGCTTCTCCCAGCCTCTCTATTTTGGGAATGTAGGCACATGAAAATTGAAACACATTCTTGAATGAATGACTGGCCTAGGAAGATATGCCACTGGTGCCATAGTGGCACAAATATGAGAATAATTAACCATTTCTGATTGGATTTAAGGCCCTCTCCATAAGATGAAACCCATACTTAGCACCAATACTAGGGCTAAGAACCTGTTTTTAGACATATCATAGGCTCTATGGGATAAACTACTAGAATTCTGTCAAACAGTATTAAACAGATTCCTCTTGACTTATTCTTATAACATTAAATTAATGTATCTTTAAAATTTTACCAAGTAAGCGTCTATTTGCAGTAGGGGTAGTTATTAACTGACACAGGGAACCACATCTGCTTAATGTGCAGAGACTAAGAGACTATGGGATTCTTAGTCCTAAATGGTATACCTATGTTGCACCCATTCCTCCTACAAAGTCTAGGGATCATTGCAGCTGAAGAGGTGGAGAAATTAAAAGAATCAGAGCTTGTGGATGATGACAAAAAAGATGTCACAGCATTGTGATCATAAAGATTGTAGTCACAGTGATTGTGACCACATGCACATGTGACCCGTGCAAGCCCAAGACAGTCAGAAATCCCAACATTGTTGGGTGTGGTGCATAGTCCCACCCCTAGAAGAGGAGCTATTGACAGCTTCTGGGAGAAGAAAAGTAAGATTTCTTTAATAGTTTACTCACTGATACATCAAGAAAGCATGCTCTAGTGTAAAGTGACAAATCCAGAAATAGATGAGAAGTATAAATTGGACTCCATGAGTTTGGAAAATAAAAATGAGTATACTAAGTTGGGTAGAGATGAGAAGAACTGTCTGAAAGTTTCTAAGAATTAATAATAATAAAAATAATAACAAATCAACTAAATGAAGATTATTGGAAAGACTAGAGTATCATTTGAGATTGTCCTTTGTAGTATTACAAGTAAGTAGGCAGCATCAACTTTGCGCTTCAGGGCATATTGACATTAATTATTGTGAAAGAGAAGGATGGGTAAGGAGAGATTCTATTTACCTCTCGTCTGGAATGCTGCTTAAAATGCAGAACCTTGCTTCCTGTCTCCCAACCTTAGCTTCCTTCTGTTAATCTTGGAAATAATTACTGTATAGATTAAATCTACAAAGAATGAAAAATAGGTAGAATCTTTACAGCTTCATTTTAAATTTAAGATTGCAATCACTTCACTTTCACAAATGCCAAAAACAAGAATCTGTATTTTTATTTATTTGCCATCAACAACACAAAATTTAGTTGGTTGATTTACTTTTGATCATTTAAACATTAAGTTTTGCAGGGGAATTTTTTTTCTAGGTGGATTTTAAAAATATTATACATCTGATCCCTAAATCTTCAAATCAGAGGTCATACACTAGAGACATTTTTAGGACATTTTTCTTCACTCACATTTTCATTTATTATTCAGTAGATTTCCTTTTGTGTGCACAAATAAAGGGTGAGATTTTTCATTTCTATTCCATTTCTACTATAGTGTATATCTCCAGTCCACTTTCGTGAGTAAAATTTGTATGTGAAATGTGAGAACTTTGAGTCTCCATTTGATATCAAGATATTATTCACTTGTTTTTCTTAAATTTTAATGCTTATCAGTGAAATCTATGAAACAACTGAGTTAAAGATCCATGATGGTTGTCTGTGTAGGTAATAAAATTTGAGTCATTGCATTGGAAGCCTGTGGCATGCTGTTGCAGTTATTGCCTCTCATTGCCTCAACACTTCAGTGAATTTTCCAAACTCTTGTTCCAAAGCATTCCTACATACATCCAGCTTTGACCCTTAAGTAACTGCCTGTTACTTCTTTTCTTTTTAAAGTTATTTTTATTTATTTATTTATTTTGTCTGTTACTTCTTACATGAGAAGGTTTTACACTAACCTTGAAACCATCTGGACTCTAAGTTTCTTTCTGCACCACAGTCTTTCTATCTTTCAGAGTAAACTGAAGTTCTAAACCTATAACACAACTCTGATTTCAGAGACATTTGTACCCTACTGTTCCCCAGGTAGTTTTTAAGGCTGTTTTACTATAGTTGCTACCTTTAAAAGTACTATTACTATCTGCATAGCAAATAAAATACTCAGGATGAATAATGATAAGAGTAAAGAGTAAGAGTAAAATCTAATGAAGCATAGTTGTCAGTTTAACTCATGGTTGTTTTATCAACAAACTCATTAAAATGCATGAATTTAACAAATATTGGAAACAACTGGTGGTAGCCATGTAACATCTGCAAGGAACAGCATAAGAGCGCTTCATTGATAGAACACCACTCTGGCAAGGTTCTTGCAAACCCCTTCCTACTTGGCAAGGACCTGTGGTGAATTTGGTGGCCTCTATGCTTGTTACGCGGGATCTGTGTTTAAAAGCTCCCCTTGCTTTTGCTCTGCTATTTATACTCATAGCAATAAAGTTTCACTTTGTCAGTAATGGGCAAGGCCAGGATTACACAGGATGAAATCCCTGGGGATGATTCTATGTTTGTCTCAATACTCTTTCAAGGAGTAAACCCTCCTCTTCTCTGCCTCTATTGATCCTCCAGATGTGAACATTAATGCTGGGTATATTGGGACACATAATCATATCTCTAGGGAAAAGCTGCTGTCATACTGAGTAAGACTGTGGCAGTTGTGCAGAGCAATGGGTTCTCCTTGCACAGCTGTTCTGAGAAAGCTGTGTCTGTTCAACAGACTTAACAAACGGGGAAGTTGTGTATGATCAGTTGAGACTTAAAAAATGGGAAAGCTGTGCCCAATCAATAGAGACTTAAAAAACAGTTCTTAGAAACATAGTATCAGAAACTGATAGGTGCATATCAGCAAAGTTTGCTTAGTTCAATGGGCATGTCTCTGTCTATAATTTAAAAATTATAGACAGAAGGGTGCTATTTGATGAATGGCTTTATACCCACAAATGATTACTCCTTCTCTCACCTTGCATAAGTATATAACTATATTTCCTACCAATTGGGTATATTCTCATATCCATAGGACATGCATGGCTAGACACTTATTTTTGTCTTGCTGAAATTGTGCTTTGTACTGCAAAATAAAAGTGAGGTGATTGACCAGAGGGAGGGTGAAAGGAGGAAGAGAAACTATTGGCGGGGGGGGGGATTTTTGAAATGAGGGAACTTATGTAGTGCTGATATTCTGATTTCATTACAGAAAATAACTAATCACTGCTCAGGTGAGCAGGATTGTGTTTTTATAAACAAAGACCGCTTAAGCTATTCAGAGTCACTTGCATGGAAGTCATCAGGTGGTTACTGTGTGTCCCTTCCCTGTCTTAGGGCCTGAACCCTTGCAGCTAGATCTGGTCTCAGGCAAACCACGGCTTACCAAGCACTATTTTACTACTGAAGATATGGTAGCAAATAAGTGAAAAAAATCTTTTTCTCAATAAACTCATATTCCACTTGAAACAAACCAGGTTACTAAATAAAATACAGAGAGATGTGTGCTAAGGTGAAAGAAGAGAGGAATAGGCTACAAACACTGGCTAAGATAGTGAAGTGTTATGGGTATGGTATTCACTGAGATTAATCTTGGGTAAGATATGGCACATTAAAAAGATGAGCCACTTCCTTTCTAAAGGTGATGCTGCTTAGTAACAGGCCAAGAGCTTGTAAATGGATTGTTGCTCTCTTCACTCTAACCTGTATTGACTTTAAGGGAGTAGATGGTCTAAGACAAGTGCTGCCTAGGATACTTTATCCAAGGGAAGCAGGTTTTTCCAGCTCCTAACTTCATGAGCGTTTGAGTTAGGGACTTCCAAACCTCGAAATTAATGTTGAAAATGACCCTATGAAAAACTCATTTTCAGTTCTTACCAGTTAGTAGTGAAAAGTAACAGATCCTGAATGGTTTATTAAACGGAATAGACCAAAATTATAAAAAATGTAAATATTAATTAACTGTTTGAGTGCATTATTAATTGTATAATATTTGAACCAGTGCTAACATACATACTACTCCAAGATATCATTTTTTACAGTGAAAGCATTCAATATACTTTTTCAGTTTTTGAAATATGTATCACCTTATCTGCATTCACACTGATACGCAATAATAAGAAACAAAAAATTTCAATTAATTTTTTATTAATTAGTTTATTCACTTTGTATCCCAGCTGTAGCTCCCTCCCTCATCCCCTCACAATGCCCCCTCCCCTCTTCTTCTTCTCCTATGCAAAAAAGAATCTTTACACCTTTGTGGATTCCCTAGAAATGGGAACAGGGACTGTCTCTGACAGGAACTCAGTGTCTGTCTCAGCTCTTTGATCACCATTCCCCAAGGGGGGAGCAGACTTAAGAGGCCACAGAGGAAGATGGTGGGTGCAGCCAGTCCTGAGGAGACCTGAGAGACTACCATCAGATGGAAGCAGAGGAAGACCTCCCCTATCAATGGATTTGGAGAGGGGCATGGGAGGAGAATAGAGAGGGAGGGTGAGATTGGGAGGGGAGGAGGGAGTGTTCTGCAGCTGGGATAAAGTCAATAAACTATAATTAATAATAAATAAATAAATTTAAAAAACATTTTATGAGTAATGATAATTTGGAATTGATTTCTACCAGTCCTTCTCTCTTCTCTAGTGTCTGTGGCCTCTTTTGTCACTATTCCACTCTCAGATTTCATGAGACCAGCAATTTTACATGCAGTCTGCAAATGAGCTTACACAGTACATGTCTTTCTGGCCTGACTTATTTCACTTAGCATAATGATTTTCACTCCTATCCATGTTTTTGCAAATAACTCATTCTTTTGAAATGACATTGATTTCTGAAAATATTGAGAACATTACACAATCTCAATAATGGAAGCTTTGAAGGTATTTTTTCTCTCAAAGAAAAGTTTTTACAGTTTTATTTTCTTTCATGTGAAGCCAAAAAAAAATCTTGATCTTTCTTTCTGAGTTATTGATTTGGATTCTGCTACAGTCAATAGGTACTTTGTGCATCATTCATTATTATGTTCTGCTACACAAATTCTATCTTTAGGTCAATGACAATGTATATGTGTGTCTCTATTTTCAAGCACAAAGCATTCTGGAGGAAGCATTCTTTAATGCAAATACTCTATAAGGTTTCTGATTAGTGAATTTAAATTTCATGCTACCATAGACACTGGTTTGGAATATGCCACATTTTGGCTTAAAGAACAAGTGAACTGTGAATAAAGTAAGCCTCTAATCTCTTGACATACACAAATCACTAAAGAAATAATGTGTATAATGAATGATCACAGAGGGAATGTGAAGAGACTGTTTCTGCCACCTCACTGAGAATGTATCCAGGCACTTACTAGATCCAGTCATGAAAGTTAGAAGAAAATGTATGTTGTGATTCATTGAAGGACAGTTTTGGAATGAAATGTATTAAATGTCTCCGTGAGTTATTATGTACATTTGCTTACTGTTCAATCTCTGTGCGGTTATTGGATTTTCGTTTCTACATCCAAGTGTTTCTGAAATTGCTTAATCTATTGATATCATAGGATTTTTACTTATTACAGATTAAAAAGAAAACCAATAAAAGGTAAATTTCCTTAAAGGGACTATGATTTTAAAACTAACATAATAATTTAGTTTATCTAACCAAGATATTTTTACTTGAACAATGTTAGGAAGAGAATGCTTCTCATATTTAACCATCTTAAGCATTCAAAGATCTTCTTTAGATCTTTGATATGAAATCAAATAATAAATAATCTCATCAATCAGGTCCAGATTAAGCTAGCATCACTCTTCAGAGACAATAAATAATTGGCCTAGCTGATTATGAATATCTCCAATTTATTTTATTTATGTATTCATATTACTTTTCAACTATGAAGTCCTGCAGAGTATTATACTTATTAAAATTTTATATACTTTATTAGGATGAAATGGTGGTCAAGAGGCAGTTTTTGCCTTCTTTGGATAACAATAAAATGGCTAAGGTCATTTAGTTATAAGCAACATTTGTACCCACAAAGTGTGAACACTTGCTTTAGTTACAGAGATATAAAGATAGTAATTTCTGTTCTGAGGGAACTCATACAACTCATACCCAGAAATACAAGGCATTGGAGAGTAACAAAAGCACATAATTCATTTTGTCTTTGTCTTCTGTTTCGTAGGTAAGTACCTTATACTTTCATCCATCCAATTCAGACATTCTTGATTGTTCTAGTAACTTAGATTTCCACTTCAGAAGTTTCTCCCTTCCTTACTTCAAGTCTTTGTCTTTAGTCTGAAATTTATTTCTCACGTTACTATAGTTCTAAGAGGGAAAATATCTAGATGTTCTATTCCCACAAACTCCTTTCTGCTTGGTGCAAGAATTTTTAAGGATTTATAGCCATTGAATTATTTAAGTCTCTTTTACATGCCACATCTTATATAAAAAATTCATTTCAGTCTGCCCCTGAAGAACCTGTTGTTGCCACAAACTCTTTGATCAACTCTATAACCTTGATTTCACAGTAAGCAAAGACCCATAGTGGTAATTTTAATCAAAGTGAATCCTCCATATTTGATTTGATGAAAAGATAAAATCATTCTGTAAAACCTATGTTACCTTATTTAAACTTTATATTTAAAAAAACCTAGATCAGTTTTGACTTGTCAATGATCATCTTTGCATGAGATAAAATAAAATTATAGGACAATAGTAACCTTTTGAAATTGGCTATAAAGGAGAAACATAAAATTAGCTGGAATAAGTGAAGGAAGGACAGGAAAAAGAGACTTAGATTAGATGAGTTTTTTATTATCATTTATTACAATGTATTCATTTTTTATCCCTGTTGTGTCACCCTCTCTCATCTCCTCCCAATACCACCCTACTTTCCTCTTTTCCCCCTAGGCCCTTCCCCTAGTCCACTGATAGGGAAAGTCTTCCTCCCCTTTTATTTGACTCTAGCCTTTCAGGACTCATCAGGACTGGTTGCATTGTCTTCTTCTGTGGCCTGGCAAGGCTGCACCACCTGGAGGGCAGTGATCAGAAAGCCAGTCACTGAGTTCATGCCAGAGAAAATCCCTGCGTCCTTTATTAAGGAACCCAGTTGGAGACTGAGTCTATGGGCTATATATGAGCCAGGGTTTTAGGATCTCTCCATGCATGGTCCTTGCTTGGGGTATCAGTTTCTGCAGGGCATCAGTTTTCTTTTCTTTTCTTTTCTTTTCTTTTCTTTTCTTTTCTTTTCTTTTCTTTCCTTTCCTTTTCTTCTTTCTTTCTTTCTTTCTTTCTTTCTTTCTTTCTTTCTTTCTTTCTTTCTTTCTTTCTTTCTTTCTTTCTTTCTTTCTTTCTTTCTTTCTTTCTTTCTTTCTTTCTTTCTTTCTTTGGCTCTGTTGGTCTCCTTTTGGAGCTCCTGGCCCCTCCAGGTCTTTCTATCTCCCTGTTCTTTCTTAATATTACCTTCACTCTACCCAAAGTTTGCCTATGAGTCTCAGCCTCTGCTTGGATACTCCAATCAGTAAAGTCTTTCAGAGGCCCTCTGTGGTAGGCTCCTGTCCTGTTCCCTGTCTTCTCCTGCTTCCAATGTCTATGGCACTTGTCCTTTTGAGGGGTGATTGGGCTTCTTTCTTAGGGTCTTTCTTGTTTAGCTTCTTTAGGAGTATAGATTTTTATATGTTTATCCTATATTATATGGTTATTATTCACTTATAAATGAGTACATACCATATGTGTCTTTCTGCTTCTAGGTTACTTCACTCAAGATGATCTTTTCTAGGTCCATCTATTTGCCTGCAAATTTCATGACTTCCTTGTTTTTAATTTCTGGGTAGTGTTCCATTGTGTAAATGTACCACAATTCTGTATCCATTCCTCCATTGAGGGACAGCTAGGTTGTTTCCAGATTCTGGCTATTACGAATAGAATTGCTATAAACATGATTGAGCAAATGTCCTTGTTGTATAGTTGAGTATATTTTGTATATATTCCTAAGGGTGGATCTGGAGGCAGCATTATTCTTAATTTTCTAAAAATGCATCAGATGGATTTCCAAAGTGGTTGTACAGGTTTACATTCCTACCTGCAGTAGAGGAGGGTTCCCTTTTGTCCACATCCTCTCCAGCATGTGTGGTCACCTGAGTTTTTGATCTTAGTCATTCTGATGTATGTAAGGTGAAATCTCATGGTTGTTTTGATTTGCATTTCCCTGATGACTAAGAATGTTGATCATTCAAGTGTTTCCCTGCCATTCGATATTATTCTTTTGAGAGTTCTTTTGTTTACCTCTGGACCCTCTTTTAAAATTGGGTTGTTTGGTTTGTTGGCGTTTAAATTCCTTAGTTCTTTATATATTTTGGATATTAGTCCTCTATCTGATGTAGGATTGTTGAAGATAATTTTCTCAGTTTGTGGGTTGTCATTTTGTTCTGTTGATGATGTCTTTAGCTTTACAGAAGATTTTTAGTTTCATGAGGTCCCATTTGTCAATTGTTGATCTTAGAGCCTGAGCTGTTGATGTTTTCTTCATGAAGTTGTCTCTTATGCCAATGAGTTTAAGGTTCTTCTGAAATTTTTCTTCTAACAGATTTAGTGTGTTTGGTTTTATGCTGAGGTCTTTGATCCACTTGGACTTTAGTTTTGTTCAAGGTGATAAATATGGATATATTTCCATTTTTCTACATGTAGACATCCAGCTAGAAGAGACCCATTTGTTGAACATGCTATTATTTTTCCATTGTACAGTTTTGGTTCCTTTATCAAATATCAAGTGTCCATAGGTGTGTGGTTTTATTTCTGAGTATTCAATTGGATTCCTTTGATCCACCAGTCTGTATCTATGCCAGTACTATTGCAATTTTCATTACTGCTGCTCTATAGTAGAGTTTGAGATCAGGGATAAAGATACCTCTTGAAGACCTTTTATCATACAGTATTATTTTAGCTATTCTGATTTTTTCTTTTCCCATATGATGTTGAGAATTGTTCTTTCAAGATATGCAAGGAATTGTGTGTATATTTTGATGAGAATTGCATTGAATCTTTAGATGGCTTTTGGTAAGATGACCGTTTTTAAAAAATTCTCTCTCTATTTTTTCTTTTGATTTTTCTTTTTATTAATTACAGTTTATTCACTTTTTATCTCCCTGTAGGTCCCTCCCTCCTCCTATCCCAATCCTTCCCTCCCACACCCTTTTCCACCCATGTCTCTCTCCAAGTCCACTGATATGGGAGGTCCTCCTCTCCTTTCTTCTGATCCTAGTCTCTCAGAAGATAACCATTTTTACTATGTTGACTCTACTGATCCATGAGCATGGAAGAACTTTCCGTCTTCTGATATCTTCTTAGATTTTAAAAATTCAGATACTTGAAATTTTTTTTTTCATACAAGTCTTTCGCTTGCTTGGTTAGAGTTACACCAAGATACTTTATGTTTTTGTGGCTATTGTGAAGGGTATTGTTTCCCCAATTTCTTTCTCAGCCTGTTTCTCTTTTGTATACAAGAGGACTACTGATTTTTGTTATTGTTGTCCTTTTGAATCCAGCCACTTTGCTAAAGGTTTATCAGCTATCGGAATTCCCTGGTAGAATTTTAGGGTCACTTATGTATACTACCATATCATCTGCAAATAGTGATACTTTGATGACTTGCTTTACAGTTTGTATCCCCTTGATCTCCTTTAGTTGTCTTATTGCTGTGGCTATAGCATGTGCACACACACACACACGTGTATACATGCATGTATACATATATATGTATATGTGTGTAAAGTTGTTCAGTCTATAAAATAGTCAAATAGAATCTGTATGTGTGTGTGTGTACACATGCATGAGCATGCTACAAGGTTAAGAGGGTAAGGAAAATGGGAAAAAGCCAAGAAAATGAAAAAGGATATTTTTAAAATTAAAAATTTTTCAAATAATATATTCTGATCACAGTTTATACACACACCCCAAAAATCAAAAAGAGAATTATCTAGAGGTGTAGTATGGAAGATGGAAATACATATTTTCAGTGTCACAGAGAATAAAGAAAAAATTGGATAAAACTAGTGTTTAAAACAATATTCAAGGGGCTAGAGAGATGGCTCAGAACTTAAGAACACTGGCTGTTCTTCCAAAGGTCTTGAGTTCAATTCCCAGCAACCACATGGTGGCTAATAACTGTCTACTATAAGATCTAACACCCTCTTCTGGTGTGCAGGCAGAATGCTGTATAAATAATAAATAAATAAAAATTTAAAAGCAATAAAACAATATTCAAAAATATTGAAAAAGGACATGTTTAGATGTATTACAAGGCTTATTTTTTACTCACAGAAATTGATATATGATAACGTATAAAAAGTAGCAAAGATAAACCATAAACTACAGAGGAAACAATTGGCATTAGACTTCTTTACAGAAATATACAATGTAAAAAACTAAACTATCATCTGTCACTATATCTATATCTATCATCTAATTATTTATTATCTATAATCTCTCTATATATCATGTACCTACCTTCTTTCAACCTATATCTGTGTGCTTGTATATCTGTGTATGTGTGGTTTTCCTCCTGTCTGGTCTGCTGTTTCCCACCAGTCCACGAAGGCAGGAGGGGTAGGAGACAAGGCACAGAGCTTGGAAGGTGAACAGACAACCAGACAATCCAGAAACCACTTCAGGGAGCATTTAATATGTAATTCCAGAGAACAAAGGCTATATACCCTTAGGAAGTGGATGGGGTACTTCAAGTATAGGTGTACATAATGGGTTAAAACTAGGACTTTCAGGGGTGCTTGATTTGCATTTGATGCTTGATTTGTTCATATGATGCTTCTATCATATGAACAGGAACACACTACTTAGTTATCCTATATGCTCTAGGAGAGGAAAGATAGCAGGGAACTATGTCAAAGGCCATATATCAAATGTGGTTAGGGGCATCTATGTCTAAATCCACCCTCCAAATGAAGTCAAGGAGAGAGTAGGAGGCCCTGCTGGGGACAGAGAGTCCTGCAACTTAACCTTAAGTTCAGAATGGCTATCTGGACTAGGAGGACTGCAACCTCAAACAGTAGGGTCTTTCCAACATGTATGTAGTGTATTTGTTTGAAAATATACTTTATTATGTCTATACTCTATTGTACTGGGATAGGATCTTTTACTGAATCAGAAGCTCATTGTATTGCCTAGGCTGCCTGGCCTAAAAATTTCTAAGATCACCATGCCTCTGTTTTCCAGTACTGAAATAACAGGAACACATAGTCAAGTCTGGGTTTTTAGAGTGCTTAGGACTTAACTTTAGCCTTGGACAGCAAGTGCTCTTATCAATTGAGCCATCTTCAAAATCCCAGGATTGACACTTTAAAGATATATAAGAAAAGAAAGAATACAATCAGTTATTCCATTCCAATTGTTCTTCAAGTTCAAAAATATAGGAACAATACAAATAAAACCCTCAGAAATCATCAGGAAATATTTTACATAAAACTTTTTAAAAGGAAACTATAGAAGATAAGTTTCATCAAAGTGATAGTGAAGATTTGCCAAAGTTATTGGGTGTTTAATTCTGGACTACTCTTGTAAAACAGGCTGTAAACAAGGTCTTCTTAGATATTCTTTTTCTGAGTACTGAGTATTTAGTACTGAGGTAAAAATAACACAAATAAAACAGGTAAAAGAATTAAATTCTGTCATTTGACATTATGTAACGATGATAAATACTAAAATCTTATGCATATTTAAGACTGTAGATATTAGGTATAAATACATTTGCTAAAACTCCATTATAGAACAGAAAATTATGGAAAAATCCTATATCAAATCATAGGAAATATATGTGTAGTAGTTTTTATAAAAAACTGGTAGTTTTTATTGCTAAAACAGAATTCCAGAGAGAAAGCACTGGAAAGTAGGAAAGACAAGACATATTTTGACCTGTGGTTTCAGAAGATAAGGTAAATAGCCTCTAATGCTGTGATTTGACACCTGAAATGAGCGAGGGAGAACATGGTAGGCCAAAGCTGGCCATATCACAATAGCTGGGAAGCAAAAGAGAGATCAGAAAGAGCCAAAGTCCCATATCTCCTTTAAGAACATACCACAGTGACCTAACTTCTGTCTACCAGGCCCTATTTCTTAAACCTTCCATCAGCTCCAAATGGCTGGAGACCAAACCAAGCACATGAGCTGTTGTGAGATAATTAAAGATCTAAAGCATGATAAAGCATAGGTTTATTGTGTATTTAATTTGACCTTTTTGTTTGTTTATTTTTATTTATTTTTATTTTTTAGTTATAACAAAGTATTCTAGGGAACATCCTGTTCTACACATGTGTGTTTGTATGTTCATATTTTGTTTTCCCTTAGAAAGCACTCAACAGTCACTTGAAAGCCTAAATGACTTTTGAAAGTGTTGAATGTTCAATATTTATTTTACTTTTCTCAAATCAGGCCATTTAGAACAACAGTTACGAAAGATATCACATTATAGTATTTCAATGTTGGATGAATACAAAGAAGCCATTTTGGTTACCCCCTCCTCAGGGTGACACTTCATTTCATAATCAGAAACCTCTTCATACTTCCTTATAATGAGAGCTTTTCAATCCCCCCATTCACTAGAGAAGAAATAAAAATGAATATCTTAGAAGAAAAACAGTAATTATAGAACAAGAAGACTCAGTTTATTTTATTTTTAAAGTTAGTACAATTTTAACTTACTTGTCTTTTATCTTCAGTACACTTAAACACAAACAAAAAAGTCAATGTGACTCATTGTGAGTTATTTTTAATGGAATTGATGTTTTAGCTAGATGATACCAGAATTGTGCAGTATGGATGAGACAATAGTTCAGGGGCGAAGGCATCAGAATGCCCTCTCCACTCAATAACCAGCAAACTAATTTGATGTTCCTATTGATTTGAAATTGTCTGCTTTATATCTTTAGTCTATGAGTATGTGACCTCTTCAGCAGAGATCTACTCCTTCTGAGCATTGTGTAAAGTGCTGCAATAGTCTGGAAAACTACTCTCTGTGCTTTGCAAAACAACAGAAAAAAGAATTTCTTATCTGCTTCTTGCAGCACATCTCCAGTAATAAATTGGAAATGGAAGTTTTAATTCAATTGAGTTTAGAAAAGCTATCTTCAGGTACTTAGCTTGTGTCATTATTTATTATTTCTGATCAATTATTGTTTCTCCTAGCTGTAATTTTCTAGCTTCCTAACAGACATCTCCATGTTTTCCTGAGTCATTTAAAAAAAAAGTATAAAAACAAAAGATATTGTTTGGCCATAATTTCAATTTCCTAATGTGTTTAGCAACCAAGCCTTTCTCTTTGTTCCAAATATTTGTGGAAATTTTTCTCACGATTAACTTGCATTTTTGAACACAGTTCAGAAAAGATTTTTGAATTTATTTTGTGTGTGCCGTTGTTTTTCTTAAGCTTTTCTCTTTTATTTTTTTTTTTAGTGACACCACAAATTTTTTTAAATTTATTTATTTTTATATCAATCACAGGTTAGGTATTTTGCATCTCAGGCATAGCCCCCTCCTTCCTTCCCTCCCACCCTCCCT
>CM053755.1:52187892-52214023 GCA_028658305.1 Pachyuromys duprasi | reverse complement strand
TCTCTGTTTATCTTTGATTGTTCCTCTAAGTTGGCAGTTAATTTCTTCTCCATTTCTTTGAGGGCCTTGTTCATTTCCTCTTTTTGCCTCTCCTCTTTTTTCTCCAATATCTGCATAATCAAAGCTTTAACATAATTTTCCTGTGTCTCCGCTGAATTAAATTCTCCACTGCTTTTGGGTGATTCTGGTGGGGCCATGGTGTCCTGAGTTTTGTTGGGTAAGTTCTTTCTCCGATTTCTGGGCATTTGTTCATATATAATCAGGGAGCTGTTTGTGCTTTATGGCTGTACTTCAGTCTGAAACTGTCAATCTCTTGTGTCAGGAGTATTCTTCAAGAAGATCAGGGATTTCCAGTTGTTTGTTATTGTGCGTTGTTGTCTCAGTTGAACTCTGTTGTGGCCTCTGTGTGCCCGGCTTCGTGCTCTGTGCTAGAAGCTGTGAGCACTGCAAGCTGGTCACTCCTCTGGTCTGGAGCCTTTACTCCTCACTCTGTGGTAGAGTCTGAGTGTCAGGGTTTGAGATGTCAGCTGGGGACTATGTGCTCTGCCCTGGGCTTGCTGCTAAGGGCTCTCCCCTGGACTGGAGTTTTGGTGCCCTCTTCTGGGCCAAGGGCTGTGCACGATGGTCTGAGATGATATTTGGGGCACACACAGTGGGTTTGGGTTGGTTGCAGGCGTTACAGGTGTGCACTGGCTGTATGCACGCCTGTCTGAAATGGTGCCCGAGACCTTCTCTGTCTGGTCTGTGGACATACACAGGGCCTGAGGATTTTGCTGGTGAACGCATGCAGTGTGCGTCCGCAGTGTGCAGTTTGGGTAAAATGTTCCCCCGACCCTCTTAGTCTGAGGTGGTTCCGGCGATCTTTGTGTGCCTGCCATATACCCATGGGTTGAAGCAGAACCTTGGCGGAAGCGTGTGGTGTGTGTCCACAGTGTGCAGACTGGTCAAAACGGGCCCCCGACCCTATCAGTCTGGGGCGGTTCCTGCGATCGGTGTGCACCTGCTGTACACCCGTGGGTTGAATCAGAAACCGGGTGCAGTGTGTGCTTTCAGTGTGCAGGTCAGTGAAAATGGTACCCGGTTCCTACCCAGACTGCCTGGGAGACTGTGTGATCCAGTGTATTGGCGGGTGCGGGCTCCCACTGCAGCTGCTCATTCAGATCAGAGCTGTGGGCCGCTGGTCACCCCGAGATTTTTCCGGGGAATAACTGGGTGTCCCTAGGGTTTCCCCACTTGATTTTCTCACCGTAGGAGTTCTGCTCACCTGGCAATCACAAATGCTAGCGTTTTAGGTCCTAGAGTTCAGTCTCCTGGTCACTGTGTTGTTTCTGCTGTCCTACTCCTCAGACACAGTGTCCTCTCGTGGCAGCCATCTTGGATCCCCCCAAGCTTTTCTTAATTACAGAATAAAGGCGTCATTTAAAAATTTTCTTTGTTATTATTATTGTTTATTAGAATTTATTCACTTTGTATCCTTGCTGTAGCCTCTTCCCTCATCTCCTCCTGGTCCCACCCTCCCTTCCTTTCCACCCCCATGCCCCTTCCCTAGTCCTCCCCTACTACCTGACCCTAGCTTATCAGGTCTCATCAGGACTCTCTGGATCCTCTTTTTCTGTGGCTTAATAAGGCCACCTCGCCAGGGGCAGGTGATCAAAGAGCAGGCAACTGAGTTCATGTCAGTGACTGTCCATGCTTCCCTTACTAGGACACACATGGAGGCTGAGCTGTTCATGTGCTACATCTGTGCAGGGATCAAGGTCATCTCTATGCGTGGTCCTTCATTGAGTCCTCAGTCTTTGCATGGCCCTCTGGGCCTAGTTTCTTTTTTTCCTTGCTCTGTTGGTCTCCTTGTGGAGCTACTGTTCCCTCCAGGTCTTATTTCCCCTTCTTCCATAAGATTCCCCGCACACTGCTTAAAATCTGACTATGAGTCTAAGCATCTGCTTGTATACCCTGATGGGTAGAGTCAGAGGCCATCTGTGGAGGGATCCTGTCCTGTTCCCTGTCTTTTCCTACTTCTGATGACTATTTGTCCTGTTTGCCCTTTTGAATGAGGATTAATCTTCTTCCTTAGGGGCCTCCTTGTCGATTAGCATCTTTAGGACTGTAGATTTTAGTATGTTTATCCTACATTACATGGCTAATATCCACTTATAAGTGTGTATATACCATGTGTGTCTTTCTGCTTCTAGGTTACCTCACACACTGCTCAGCAATTAAAAACAAGGAAATTATGAAATTTGCAGGCAAATGATTGGAAATAGAAAAGGACTCATTTTTTTTCTTTTTTATACTTTTAAATTGGCCTTTGGAAGTTTTGACACTGCCAAGATAAGCTATTTTAATTTATAGACAATATATGTCAGATTTTTATTTAAGTAAAAATAGTACATACTTTTAAGGTTATAAATTTATTTGGCAGTTTGTTCACTGACAGAGCAGCAAGCTTTACCCAGAAGCCTTGAGCTGCTTTTGAGATGCATTTATTTCCCATGTACTGGGTCTTTACAAATAGCAAGAAATATAAAATGGCTTAGAAAGGGAATAACTTTTTTTCTGAGGTATTCCCTCATGTCACTGTTATGTCCTGGCTCTAATTGTTTCTGATACTTTCGCTAACCTGATAATTTGAAGCCTTAGGATATTCCTACTTGGATCAGCATAGTCCTCTGACTGCCCTAGTTAAACTTCCTCTCCAAAATCCGTCTGTTGCTGCTAAGTTTAGCATTGTATCTTCTGTTCTCATACATCTTCAAACAGCATTGGCTTGGACTATGAGGTTGGTATATTTGATAGTGAGTTTGTAAAAGATGAGTTGGAAGTGTTCTAATGTTGATAATGTATAAGTGGTCCAAATACATGAAGCCAATATAGTATCCAGCATACTTTCTTCCACATTTCTTCCTTTTTGATCTTCCATACTCATTTGCATTGCACCTCAGAACTGATGAATACACATCTGGAAATTGATGGCCCTGTGGCTCAATCTTCCATTTTCTACTCCTTAGGAAAAGTATGATTGAGGAATTCCCGATGTGGTCCAAGCTTTAGGACTTTATGCTATTTCTCTTCCTAGAATGATATGAGTAGACTATCACTTGACTCATTTTGCAGATAGAGTGAAATGTCTACATGAGCCAGGCAGAAAGAAGAATTTGGATTATGAGATACCAAATTGCAATGAACAGAATATTGACATCTCAATTTTTTTGATTAAAGGAGATGCTTTAGTGGTATTAAATTGGAATAGACATTATATTTTCATTAAGAAACATGCGAAAGATGTGGGGGGCATAAGAACAACAAGCTAAGATTAAGGGGCTTCATTTTGCTTGCTTCCTGGTAGTAGGCACCTACTGTATTGTGCCAATGGGAAGACTGTGGAAACAATTATCTTTTTTGTTAATGTAATTTATTTATTTTTATATCAATCAAGGGTTAGGTACTTTGCATCCCAGGTGTAGAACCCTCCCTCATTCCCTCCCACTCTCCCCATCCCTCCCTCATCTCCTCCCCGGCCCCTCCAAGTTCACCGACTGGGAAGGACCTCCTCTCCTTCCATCCGACTCCAGATCATCTTGTCTCCTCAGGGCTGGCTGCAATGTCCTCCTCTGGGATCTAGCCAGGCTGTTACTCCCTGGCATGTATGGGAGACGGTCAAAGAGCCAGTCATCGAGTTCATGACAGAAAAAGTCCCTGTTCCCCTTATTAGGGTCTTCAGTTGGACACCGAGCTACCATGGGCCACATCTGAGTGGGGGTTCTAGGCCATATCCATACATGGTCCTTGGTTGGAGAAACTGTCTTGTATAAGACTCCTGTGCACTGCTCAGTTTGGTCTTTGTGGAGCTCTTGTTCTCCCCAATTCTTACTAACTTCCTCTATTTTTATTATAACTTCCCGCCCTCTGTCAAAGGCTTGGTTGTGAGTCTTACTATCTGCTTTGATACATTGCTATATTGATTCTTTCAGAGGCCCTCTTTGGTATGCTCCTGTCCTGTTGTTTGTTTTCTCCTCCATTCAATGTCCATCCCATTTGTTCATCTAAATGAGCATTGATCATACCAACCTGGGTCCTCCTTCTTATATATCTTCCCTAGGTGTGTAGATTTTAGCATGACCTTCCTATTCTATAGGTCTATATAAATGAGTATATAACATGTGTGTCTTTCTGATTTTGGGATACCTCACTCAGGATGATAGTGTCCAGGTCCCACCATTTGCCTGCGAATTTCATGATTTCCTCACTTTTAATTGCTGAGTAGTATTCCATTGTGTAAAAGTACCATAATTTCTGTATCCATTCCTCAACTGAGGGACATCTGGGTTGTTTCCAGGTTCTGGCTATTACAAATAAAGCAGCTATGAACATAGTTGAGCAAATGTCCTTGTTGTATACTTGAGCATCTTTTGGATATATCCCTAAGAGTGGTATAGCTGGGACGTGAGGAATCACTATTCCTAATTGTCTAAGAAAGTGCCAAATTGATTTCCAGAATGGTTGTACAAGTTTGCATTCCCACCAGGAATGGAGGAGGGTTCCTCTTTCTCCACAACCTCTCCAGCACATTTATCTTAGAAAAAGCTTTTGTGTAGGTGTGACTATCGGTGCAGGGTTACCTATAAAACATGCACACACATTGCTGACTGACCAAATGATGTATAGAACTCTCCTCTCCATTTAGCAACAAGGATCCCTTCTGAGAACTTTCAGGAACCAGGAACATTATTCCTTATTTATTCCAATAAGGAATAATTATTCCTTATTTTCCTTGTGAACTGAGTGCATTGGGTGGCTGCTTTAAGATATAGAGTTGTTTTATTTTTCTCTTTTTCTTCTCTGTAGCTCATTTTGTCTTAGCTGTAGACTAAGAAAATGAAAACCCCTGGGGCACATTGGAAGCCTATGCAGCCCAGACAGCAGGGGCTGGAAGAATTCTCTCTTCCCTGCTTTTATGTCCTTTCAAAATGTCATTTAGCACCCTTAAAATGAGGTCTACCATCAAAGACACACAACCCCTTTCTTCCTGTCTGTTGTGCCAAAGACAGACATTACTCTGTCTGCTTCAGTTTTCAGCTCCTGTCATGTTTGGAAAAAATTAATTGTCTCTCTCTTCAGAACAACTTTTTTTTTTTCACTTTTGACCTCTCCTGTAAAGAAGCATTTGTGCAGGAGGGTATAGTAGACAACCTTTGTTTCTGCTCCTTCATGATTTCCCAATGTCATTTAAATTGAATTTTCCTGCCCTGCAATAGTACCAAAGGATACAGGCTGTTACAGGCCACATAAGGAGCCATACTCACTCAAGTTTGTGCCCATCTTGCATCTATAATACCATATCTGCATTGTCATTTAGTTCAGGGTGCCTTGCACCACTTCCATAGATTGAACGAAATAATGATGATAATGAACCTCCATCTCACTGCCTTCCCTTGACACAGGTCTACATTCCTTTTCATTAGAAGTTCCTGTCCCTGAAAACTGATAATTTTGAGCTGACCCTTCAAAACTGTTTTAAATGCTATGGAATTGATGATACTTTCCCCTTGTTGTCATAATACTTTTTACAATTTTTGATTATAGAGCTAAAATATAATAGTGAATGCTACAATGACCTCACTCCCACCTTATACGTTTTCAATCCCTACTATCTAAATGCAGGGGCTGACACACAGTGATTTTTAATATGTATTAGATAATAATACATATTATTAGATAAACATATGTTTATTAGACAAGAAAGTTTTTTTGAGTCTGTTATGTTGTCATTTATCATGCCATGAATTGAAAATATCTACATGGAGCCAAACTATAAAGTACCAAAAACATATGAGGTAAAGTAAGTGACTCGTTAACTGTTTTGGAGTTCTCTGAAAACAGTCAGAATACCTTTAAATTGATTAAAAAACAACAGGAATATAAATGTTGTATTAGTGTTGTAGGAGAAGTGGCTCAATGGGCATGAGCACGTGTTCTGAAAACACGAGGAGCTGAGTTTGAATCCTCAGCACATGCGTGTAACCCTGGCCCAGTAGGGGCGGGGCGGTGCGGGGGAGAAAGATGGATCCTGAGTGCTCACTGTCTAGCTAGCCTGCATTCCAGCTAAGGAAGAGAACTTCTCAAAGCAATAAGGCAGACAGTAATATAAGAAGATTTTGACATCCTGATCTGTCTTCTACATTTCTGAACACTTGCACATTCACATGTGTTTAGCATAGACAGCCAGAGAGAGGGGCTATAATATTTATATTAATTATCACCTGCATAGCTATGACCAAATATGTAACAGAAACAAATGAGGAAAAGAAAGCTTTATACCAGAGGAAACAATTCTGTGGGGGTACATTGGGGAAGATGACATGATGCACCTATCTTAACAAGGAGATCTGAGATAAAGATTCAGATAGAAAAGTCGGAAGTGGTAAGGAAGGAACAACAACAAAAAAGTGTTATTTCAAGTATGGAAAATCTGCTTGGGAAAAACAAACCATACACACACATCACCACTACTTCCTCCTCCACCACCATCACCACTACCAAAAGAGAAAACAGCTTTACAAGAGAGAGCTAGAACTCCCTGAAATTTTATCCCAGTGACACCTGAACACACCTGAGCTACACTGCCAACATTTGTCCGGAAAAGCAAGAGCACCTCTGACTCTGGAACATACATGTCTCTGGTCATGAACATTGTTCTCTTGGGAAACATTTTTTTCAAGAGAGGCATATGCCTGTTTTCATTTCTATGTCTCACATGTTCTCTGGGTGAAGTCACTAACCCTTGGTGGGTCTCAGCAGACTCATCTTTAATATGGTAATCCTGGCATTTAATCTGCCAAGGAATGAAAGATTGTGAATAATTTACTGAGTTCATCAGCTGCTATCAAACACAGTATATCTAGTGCATCTTTTGGATATATGCCTAGGAGTGGTATAGCTGGATCTTGAGGTAGCACTATTCCTAATTGCCAGAGAAAGCACCAGACTGATTTCCAAAGTGGTTGTACAAGTTTACATTCCCACCAGCAGTGGAGGAGGGTTCCCCTTTCTCTACATTCTCTCCAGCATATGTTGACACTTGAGTTTTTTATCTTAGCCATTCTGATGGGTGTAAGGTGAAATCTCAGGGTGTTTTGATTTGCATTTCCCTGATGACTAAGGACATTGAACATTTCTTTAAGTGTTTCTCTGCCATTCGATAGTCCTCTATTCAGAATTCTCTGTTTAGCTCTGGTCCCCATTTTTTAATTGGATTAACTGATTTGTTGCTGCTTAACTTCTTGAGTTCTTTATATATTCTGGATATTAGCTCTCTGTCAGCCATGTTTGTAGCAGCTTTATTTGTAATAGCCAGAAGCTGGAAACAACCCAGATGCCCCTCAGTTGAGGAGTGGATACACAAATTGTGGTACATCTACACAATGGAATATTACTCAGCAAGAAAAAAACCAAGGAAATCATAAAATTTGCAGGCAAATGGTAGGAACTAAATAAGATCATTCTAAGTGAGGTATCCCAGAAATAGGAAGACACACAGGGTATATACTCACTCAAAAGTGGATATTAGACCTATAATATAGGATAAACATATTAAAATCTGTACACCTAAGGAAGCTAATCAAGAAGGAGGATTCCGGCTAAGTTGCTCAATCCCTATTCAGAAAGGCAAAGAAGATGGACATCAGAAGAAGGAGAAAACAGGGAACAGGACATGAGCCCACCACAGAGGGCCTCTGAAAAACTCTACCCTGCAGTGTATCAGAGCAGATGCTGAGACTTATAGCCAATCTTTGGGCAGTGTGCAGGGAATCTTATGAAAGAAGGGGGAGAGAGAAGGAGTATACAGGAGCTCCACAAGATATGCAACAGAATCAAAAACTCTGGCCCCAGGGGTCTTTTCTGAGACTGATACTCCAACCAAGGACCATGCATGGAGATAACATAGAACCCCTGCACAGATGTAGCCCATGGCAGTTCAGTGTCCAAGTGGGTTTCAAAGTAATGGAAACAAGGACTGTCTCTGACATGAACTGATTGGCCTGTTCTTTGATACCTCCCCATGAGGGGGAAGCAGCTTACAAGTCCACAGAGAAAGACAATGCAACCACTCCTGATGAGACCTGATAGACTAGGTTCAGAAGGAAGAAAAGGAGGGCCTCGCCTATCAGTGGACTTGGGGAGGGCCATGATTGTAGAAGGAGGAAGGAGAGTGGGATTGGGAGGGGAGGAGGGAGGGAGCTACAGAAGGGATATGAAGTGAATAAACTAATTAATAAAAAATTTGAAAATTAAGAAAAATCACCATATATCTTCCTGTAATTCCACATGTGCCAAATAATATAAATATTCTTAAACATCTATTATTTATCTTTGTGAGAGCACCAAATCCTAACCACTAGACCACCAGGGAGTGTCGTATTATTTATTTTTGTGAAGGATTATTTTTGGCATTTGTCATAAAGTCCTTGTAGATCATGTAACTCTAACCGTGACATTTTTGGAAAATGCTTTTTTGTTTTTTGTATTGGAAATCTATATTTAACTGAGGCAAAACTTATACCTTAGTAAGTGTTAAATATTGAAATTACCTTTTTATTTAAGATCTGAGATGCATAGAGCTGGATTATATTTCAATATTAGTTTGTGGTGCAATTGTCAGATGATTATACTTTTCTTTAACTAGAGGTAACCTTGGGACTGCTGAATTTATATATGAACTGTCTAGACTTTTAAAAAATTAGAATATTAAATAAGAATGTGTCATCAAACAATATCTTAAACTTTGATCAAAAAATCTTTACATTTAGGTATATAATGGATTATTTAATAATAAGTAATAAATAAATCATTTATTATTATTTTAAGTAGTAAATATTTATAAATTTATAAATAAATATTTATAAATAAAAATATTACATTATTTACCTACCTTTTTAATAAGGTAAAATGTCCATCCTGTACATATCTTTCATAGTCTCTCTCTTTCCTTCTCTTTTGTTTTTTTTCTGTCTGGTACATATGTTTCTGTATGTATGGAGTTATATATGTTCTTACCTATACAACAATATTTTCACATATACAAAAAGACATAGACAAGGATGCATGCCTTTTTGTAATTTGCTTTGTCTTCAATAGTTTATCATTTCAGAGTCATTAAAATTATCTTTAAGCATCAAGAAATGTAAATTTCAAATATACAGAGCATTTAGAAAATCAACTTACTCTTTATCTTCATTTACTACTTAAATTACTCAAACTTTCTCATGTGCTCAATTATTTTACTTGACACCCTGATTACAAGGTTTGGAAATCTACTTCTTAGTTTTCTCGGCATGCCAACTGACTTTCTAATAAACATAACATGAACAATTTAATACTATATTCCTAATTTAGTTTTTCTTCTACCTTATTTTTTAAATTTGCATATTATTAGTCTTATATTGTGTATTCTCATACACTTTATATATTTTGTAATATTTCTCAATAAATCAACTTTTCAAATATGCAATCTTTCTCTGTTATTGTAAGTAGAAAAAACCCATAATTTTCTCTTCCATTTTATTGGTATTATGTCATTTACTGTTTTATTTTTATTTTTACAGTTTTATTTTTACTTACCTATTTTTTGTTTGCTTTTTGAGTCAGGTTTTCCTATTTTTTGTTTGTTTTTGAGTCAAGTGTCTGTAGGTGTGTGGGGTTATTTCTGGGTCTTCAGTTCAATTACATTGATCCACAGGTCTGTTTCTATGCCAGTAACATGCAGTTTATGTTACTGTTGCTCTATACTACAGCTTCAGATCAGGGATGGAGATAACTCCTGAAGTTCTTTTGTCATACAGGATTGTTTTTAGCTCTTCTGGGTTTTTGTTTTTTCATATGATGTTGAGATTTTTCTTTCAAGGTCTTTAAAGAATTGTGGTGATATTTTGATGTGTACTATATTGAAACTGAATATTTCTTTTGGTATGATGGCCATTTTCACTCTGTTAATCCTACTGATCCATGATCATGGGAGATCTTTCCATCTTCTGATTTCATCTTCAATTTCTTTCATCAGAGACTTGAAATTTTTTTTTCATACAGTTCTTTCCCTTGCTTGGTTAGTCACACCCAGGTACTTTATATCATTTGTGGCTATTGTAAAGGGTGTTGTTTCCCTAATACCTTTCTTAGCCCTTTTGTCTTTTGTACATAGGACAACAATTGATTTTTTCGTTAATTTCATATCCAGCCACTTTGCAGAAGATATTTATCAGCTGTAGTTTTTCCCTGGTAGACCCTATGGGATCATTCATGTATACCATCTTATCATCTGCTGATAGTCATGCTTTGATGTCTTCCTTTCCAATTTGTATCCCTATGCTCTCCTTTAGTTTTTCTATGGCTGTGGTAGTTTTACATTGAAAAGATATGGAGAGAGCAGGTAGAGTTGTACTGTCCTTGATTTCAGTAGAATTGATTTAAGTTTCTCTCCACTTAGTTTGATATTGGCTATAGGCTTGCTGTATATTGCCTTTACTATGATTATGTATGTGCCGTGTATCAGTGATCTCTCCAAAATATGAACAAGTCTTGGATTTGGTCAAATCCTTTCTTGGCATGTAAGGAAATGATCATATGGGTTATTTTTTTTCTTTCACTTTTTCTGTATGGTGGATTACATTAATGGATTTCCATATATTGAACCACCCCTGCATGTCTGGGATGAAGCCTGCTTGGTCATGGTGAATGATATCTTTGATATTTGGATTTAGCTTGCAAGTATTTTTTGAGTATTTCTGCATCAATGTTTATAAGAGAGTTTGGTCTAAAGTTCTGTTTCTTTGAAGAGTCTTTGTGTGGCTTAGATTCAAGGTGACAGTGGCTTCATAAGATGAGTTCGGGAATGTTCCTTCTGTTTCTATTTTGAGGAATAGTTTGAAGAGTATTGGTGTTAGCTTTTCTTTGAAGATCGGGTAGAATTCTGCACTGAAAACATCTGGCCCTGTGATTTTTTAGTTGGGAGACTTTTGATAACCGCTACTATTTCCTAAGGGAATATAGCAATATTTAATTTGTTAACCTGATTTTGATTCAGATTTAGTAAGTGAAATCTATCAAGGAAATTGTCTATTTCATTTAGATTTTCAAATTTTCAGATTTTCAAATTTTGTGGCATTTAGGCTTTTGAAATAAAATCTAATGATTCTTTGAATTCTGTGTCTGTTGTTATGTCTCCCCTTTCCTTCCTGATTTTGTTGATTTGAATACTGTCTATCTGCCATTTAGTTAGTTGGCTAAGGGTTTTTCTATCCTTTTGATTTTCCCAAAGAATTAGCTCTTAGTTTTGTTGATCCTTTGAATTGTTTTCTTTGTTGCTAATTTATTGATTTCAGCCCCGTGTTCAATCATTTTCATATGTCTACTACTCTTGGGTGTATCTTTTTATTTTTTTTAACTCCCCTGGTTTTCAGATGTGCCATTGAATTACTTCTACAAGACGTTTCTAATCTCTTTATAAAGGCACTTAGTTCTATGAAGTTTTCTCTTACCACTTCTTTCATTGTGTTCCAAATGTTTGGGTATATTGTACTATCATTTTCATTGAATTTAGAAAGTTCTTAATTTCTTTCTTTATATCTTCTTTATACCCAGATGCAGGGAAGAGGGAATTGTTTAGTTTTTGTGTGTGTGTAGTCTCTTTGTTTTTTCTGTCGTTGAGGTCCAGCTTAGTCCATAATGCTCTGATAGGATACAAAATATTTTTTAAACTTCTGGTGTCTGTTGAGGCTTGCTTTGTGACCTATGTCTAATATCCAATTATATGGGAGTATATACCATGTGTGTCTTTCTGCTTCTGGGATATCTCACTCAGGATGATCTTTTCTAGTTCCCACCATTTACCTGCAAATTTCATGATTTCCTTATTTTTAATTGCTGAGTAGTATTCCATTGTGTGAATTAACCACAATTTCTGTATCCATTCCTCCATTGAGGGACATCTGGGTTGTTTCCACTTCTGACTATTACAAATATATCTGCTCCAAACATGGATGAGCAAATGTCCTTGTTGTATACTTGAGAATCTTTTGGATATGTGCCCAGGAGTGAGTGATATAGCTGGATCTTGAGGTAACACTATTGTCTGAGAAAGCACCAGATTGATTTTCAAAGTGGTTGTACAAGTTTACATTACCACCAGCAATGGAAGAGGGCTCCCCTTTCTTTCTCCACAACCTCTCCAGCATGTGTTGTCACTTGAGTTTTTGATCTGATGGTATAAAGTGAAATCTCAGGGTTGTTTTGATTTGCATTTCCCTGATAAATAAGGACACTGAACATCTTTTTAAGTGTTTCTCTGCCATTCTATATTCCATTACAGAGAATTCTCTGTTTCGCTCCATACTAGACTTATAAGATAGGATAAACATACCTGGGGTAAGACGATCAATTCTCACATAGAAAGACAAATGGGATGGACATTGGAAGTAGGAGAAAACAAGTAACAGGACAGGTGCCTACTGCAGATGGCCTCTGAAAGACTCTACCTAGCAGTGTATCAAAGCAGATTCTGAGACTCATAACCAAAACTTGGGCAGAGTGTATGGAATCATATTAAAGAAGGGGGAATTAGTAAGACCTGGAGAGGACAGGAGCTCTACAAGGACCAAATATATCAGGGCACACGATTCTTTTATGAGACTGTTTCTCCAACCAAGGACTATGCATGGATATAACCTAGAACCCTTGCTCAGATGTACCCCATGGTAGCTCAGTATGCAAGTGGGTACCCTAGTAAGGGGAACAGGGACTATTTCTGCCATGAACTCAATGGCTGGCTCTCTAACCCCCCCCCCCCCCGCCCACACACACACAGGAGGAGCAGCCCTGCTAGGCCACAGAGGAGGATGTTGCAGCCAGTCCTGAAGATACCTGATAAGATAGGGTCAGGTGGAAGGGGAGGAGGTCCTCCCCTATCAGTGGACTTGGAATGGGGCAGGGAGTAGATGAAGGAGGGTTGGTGGGATTGGGAGGGAATGAAGGATGAGGCTATGGCTAGGATACAAAGTAAATTACCTGTGATTGATATAAAAAATAAAAAAAATATATAAAAAAGAAAAACTCTACTCTTCAGGGTATTGAAGCAGATGCTGAGACTCGTAGCCAAACTTTGGACAGAATGCAGGTAATCTTATGAAAGAAGAGGAAGATTGACTTGGAGAGGACAGAAGTTCCACCAGGAGACCAACAAAGCCAAAAAATTTGGAATCAAGGGGTCCTGCAGAGACTGATGAATCAACCAAGGACCATGAACAGAGAGGACTAGACCCCTACTCAGATGTAAGCCCATGGGCAGGCAGCTCAGTCTCCATGTGGGTTCCTTAGTAAGGAGAGCAGGGGATGCCTCTGACATGGATTCAGTGGCTGGTTCTTTGATCACCTTTCCCTGTCAGTGGAATAGGGGAGGGAAATAAAGAGGGAGAAGAAGAAGAGAGAGTGAGACTGGGAAGAGATGAGGGAGGGAGCTACAGCTAGGACACAAAGTAAGTAAATTGTAATAAATAATAAAAATAAAGAAAAATGGTAAATAAGGAAATTTTAACATTTCTGTGCAATAAATGATAATCAAATAAAGAGGCAAAGTACAGAATGGGAGAAAATTTAGTCAGCTATGCATATGTAGACAGAAGATTATTATCTAGGTCATATAAAGAACAACTACAAACAAAATTCAAACAAACAAAATAAAAGAAAAAACAAAACTAAATGCCAAGAAGACAAACAATAACTAAAAGTGGGCCATGGAAATGAACAGATTTCTCAAAAGAAGAAATATAAGTGAGTGGAAGACATTTTTTATCAAGTATTTGCCATCCTTAGCCATCAGTGAAATGCAGATTAAGAATTATTTAACATTTTATCTTAATACAGTCAGAATAAATTAGGAATTAATGGCAGAGTTGCTGCCTTAGTTATGGGAAAAAAGCATTTTTTGCACTGTCGATAGGAGTGCAAGCTAGAGTACCTTCTTTGGAAGTCAGTATATAGGTGTCTCAAAAACAAACACCAGAAATAGGAGTCTAGAGAGGTTGCTCAATGGTTAAAAATACTCTTGCAGAGTACCCAGGTTTAGTTAAGACAAGTCCCAATACCCACATATGACATTTATGTCCATGGCATGTAGACAGTATACATACATTCAGGGAGAACACCCATATATTTCAAATAAAAATAAGTAAGTTAAAAAAAATAACTAAGTTATACTGCTCTTGAGTATAATTCAAAGGACATTGTATCTTTATATCTTACTGGAGAGATATTTGTACATTCATATTAAATTGTCGTTATTCACAATATCTAAAAATTGGGACCGATGTTAGGTAGCCATCCACTGAAAAACAGTTAATAAAATTATGGTGCTGATAAGCAATGGGCCATTACTCAGTATAAATAAAAATCAAATCATGAAATTGAGAGAGAAAGAATTAGAAAATATTATACTGGGACAGGGCAACAGTTCCACAAGGACAAATCCTGCATCTTTTCTCTCATACAAATATCATAGCTTCAAATATTTTGCTTTGAATTTTTTAGATGATGTATGTATGGAAGCACCGAAACTAGAAATGGGGGGGGGCATTAAGGGAGGATCCAAGAGCTAATTTAACTAAATTTGATGTATGCACGCAGAAGGTTCTTGGGAACCTATCATCATTCAAGTAAATAAATACAATAAATAGAGATCACATAACATGTGACATAAAAAACAGTAAGAGAATATTGGGAGTTAAAGGCTTTGGCAGGGATGGAAACGCAGGTTGTAGGCTAAAAATTGACTCATAACCAAACTTTGGGCAGTGTGTAAGGTATCGTATGAAAGAAGGGGGAGATAGTAAGACCTGGAGAAGACAGGAGCTCTACAAGGAGAGCAACAGAACCAAATATCTGGGCACAGGGGTCTTTTCTGAGACTGATACTCCAACCAAAGACCATTCATGGATATTACCCAAAACCCCTGCTCAGATGTAGCCCATGGCAGCTCAGTCTCCATGTGGGTGTCCTAGTAATGGGAACAGGGACTGTCCCTGACATGAACACAGTGGCTGGCTCTTTGATCACCTCCCCCTGAGCTGTAACAGCCTTGTCAGGCCACAGAGGAAGACAGCGCAGCCAGTCCTGATGAGACCTGATAAGCTAGGGTCAGATGGAAGGGGAGGAGGACCTCCCCTATCAGAGGACTTGGAGAGGGAGGGACTGTGGAATTGGGAGGGAATGAGGGAGGGGCTTACAGCTGGATACAAAAGTGAATAAACTGTACATAATATAAAAAACAAATTAAAAATTGTCAAAAATTAATTAGTTAAAATATATGAATAAATAATAGATACCAGAGGGTATGGTTGGATTTTCTATTGTGAGTTGGGCATAATAAATAAAGTGAGAAAGAGATGATGATCAGGTTCTAATGTGAGCATCATGAGGTTAGAGGAGGAAAGTAAGGAAGTTGGAAACCAGGAACTAGATAAAAACAGAAAGAAGACCTGGATTCAGTGATCTAAGGCTGCTGTATTGTCTTGGGTAATGTAGTTCTTTTCCTTTACTTTTCTCATTTATTTATTTATTGCCAACTTGACACTAGTTAATAGTTAGTTGGGATGAGGAACCCCTTGAGTAAATACCTCCACCAGACTTCCTATAGGCAAGCCCGTGAAACATTTGGCTGAGGTAAGATGACCAAGCCCACTGCTGTGGTCCCACTTCTGAGCAGTATACATGGTCCCATTTCTGGGTTATATAAGAAAGCAGGTTGAGCAAACCATGAGAAGCAAACAGTAAGCAGCACTACTCTATGGTCTCTGCCGCAGTTCATCTACTGGTTCTTGCCTTGAGTTTCTGTCCTGATTTTTTTATGATGGGCTGTAATTGATACATAAGCTGAAATTAAACTTTTCGTTCTTATTTTTTTTTTGTCACAGAGACTTCTATACATATGTTGAAGTCCTTTTTTAGAGAGACTAGAAAGCATGTGTGATCAGAAAATCCAAGGTCTATTGGTGTTTTAGGAATGACTGGGGGAGGGCTGGAGAGGTGGCTCAGCTGTTAAAGGCTAGGCTTACAACCAAAATATAACAGATGACTGGGGGAGGAAGCACATTAGAAAACTATCCTGATTGTCTGTGTGTCTCCAATGCCTAACACAAAGGATTTTTGGTGGACTGTATGAAAGTCAAAGGAGACTTTAGAAATAAACTGGTGAACTCAGAACTAGTGGCCAGGAAATTAATGGCAGAGGGACATGTAAGCAAGGAGACATTAAATTAAACTCAGATAAGATGTGCCCTTTGGGTATGACAATTAAGAGATAATTTTCTACTTCAGTAAGACTTTGTATTTTACTGAAATGGTAAAGCCAAGGCCATATTGTGATGAACTGAGGAGGCTGTGCTAGGCAAAAAGGAGATGGTAAGGTTCATTAGCTTTTGAATTAGATTGAACTGTGAAAGAAAAAAAACCGGTGATATTTATAAAGTAAAGGTTAAAATGTTATCCACCAATAAATATTCATATTTAATAATTCTAAGGGACTCTAAGAGGAAAAACTGTGGTGCAGAAGGAAGGAAAAGTCTCAGGGAGCTCTCACTTGAATGCCAGTCTTCCATACCCAGTACTGTTGTTACTTTTATGGGGACTCCTAGGCCAATATCAATTATTAACAAACTGTCTATTCTTCTTCCATCTGCTTAATAAAAAACAAAAATATTTGGTTGTTGTTGCTCAGGAGTCATCACTTAATATTACTATCTAAGTGCTATTTAAAGGGCATTCTCTGAATTACTTTTAAATTCTCTTTAATGGTATTTTTAAGCTTAATTCATGATGAAGCAAAGTCACAGAGCCATTAGCACCCGCTGAGGCCTTTTGTCATAGAAATAGTGCAACGGAACCAGTCTGTTTCCATTTTATCATATTTTAGCATTGTCACATCTGTTTCAGAAGGAAAATTGTTCTGGTTTGGGTTAAGGGTATAGTAACTACATTTTGGACCAAGGGAAGATGCAGTCTCCTCAAAGGAAGTAAAGAAGTGGGAAATTCTTTCAGTTTTTCTCCATTTTATTTGTTCTAGAATTTCTTCTCGCTAATGGGCAAAGGATAGTGGATCATTGAGTTTCACGAGGATGTGCTAAACTCACTCAGTCATCTTATAAAACTGATCTGTCAATCATCTATGTATCTTTAAACCAATTCATCTTGCTTTTCTTAATTCATTTATTATTAGGAAATAAGGGAAAATGTTTTTATGTGCATGCCTTGAACTTGTCCATACCAGTAGATGTCACTCTGAGCAACAGGATAGAACATCTCTGTTCTTATCTGTGGTTCAGAATAGCCTATGGTATTCCTGCTCACAGCCACTCTCAAACGTTTCAGACTGACACATGCGAATTATGACATTCTCTGCATTGTCACTTTTCCTTCTGGGCTGTGAAATAAGAGGGCTGGGAGAGCTGCCATTCTGTCTCGTTTTCATTCAGCCAGAATATCAAATGCTTACACAGTTACACCAATCAACTAGGCAAGAGAAAAATGGCCTCTGTAAAAATAGAGGAAAGACATATTTTAAAGAAGCATATTTGAATTCAGCGTGCAGGCACTTTAAATTCTGCTGAGATGTAAGGTAGGAAGGGAGCAGTAAATACTTTCCTAGACCTAAACTACTGTAAGCTGACCTCTTTCTAGCGAGAAAAACTCACTCTCCACTATTGCCCCCAATCAATGGAGTCCAATAAAGTTACCAGAATAGAGAAAAGAGGGGATCAATAAAATTTAACAAATCAGCTTTTCTCTAAAAAATTTTATTTTCTTTATTTTTCTCATTTCCACATAGCTTTTGAATTGGCTCCTGCTCTTAACCCGATTGGTGAGAAAATCAGAAAACAGGAAACATCGAGAAAAGACTCAGTTTTGTAAAACAGATATGTGTTTTTAAAAACAGGTTTGTAGCCCTTATGTTATATACTGTTTGTTATTCAGGTAGGGTTAAAGTAGCCACACCTTGCCCATGAATTTGCTGCATACCCCAGGTGGGTTTGAAACTAGACATTCTTTTGCCTCAGCTTCCTGAGTAGTAGGACTCAAGTACCTGCTACCATGCTTAGCTGCAATGTATTATACAATTATATTACAGCATATTTCCCTTTTTTGCCTGCAATATTGAATTATAAGCTTATGATAGTATTACCTAACAGTTGTGTTTGTATGAACTACCATCAAGAACTGGATATTCATCTTATTCTGTATGAGCTCTGCCTGGGCCTGCATGAGAGTTCTTATTTTAGTTTGGAATTCTTTACTCTCCCTTACTATACGTACACAAACCACAATACAGTTGGGTTCATCTCAAATACCACCTGCATACAAGAAGAGGACCTAGAAAGAAAAGGAAGAAATGATCTTTTTCAGAATAAAAGATGTTTCCTTGAGTGATAAATAATGGGGAAAATTCTGGGGTTATACTCAAGGTCTCTAGGAGTTTATGGAAGAACAAATAACTGGTGGCAGGTTTATGTAGCTTGTTATAGTGAAGAGGTAGAATGGATCACTTGATTCTTTGAAAAAAAGATGGGTAAATGGCAGAGTGAAGAGGATGGGCATATATAGGGAGAAAGAATATATAAAGAAAAAGAGACACCAGGTGGTCAAAACACAGGACAAGTTGTAGTCAACCAAATCTGTCTAGAACCAAAGACTAATAACTGGAAATTACAAAGGTTAGGGGACATACTTTACTTTTGTTCCTTCTTCTGATGAAACCAGGTATGGAAGAGATATTAATATGCACATGTGGCTCTCTTCTATGTTGGCTGCATTGCACCTATCCTCATCCTTAATATACTCATTTTATTTATTTATTTATTTATTTATTTATTTAAAAATAAATTACAATTTATTCACTTTGTATCCCAGCTGTAGCCCCCTCCTTCATTCCCTCCCAATCCCACCTTCCTTCCCTCATCTCCTCCCATACTCCTCCCCAAGTCCTCTGGTAGGGAAGGCCCTCATCCCCTTCCGTCTGACCCTAGTATATCAGGTCTCATAAGGACTGGCTGCATTGTCTTCTTCTGTGGCCTGGTAAGGCTGATCCCCATCAGAGGGAGGTGATCAAAGAGCCAACCACTTAATTCATATCAGAGACAGTCCCTGTTCCCATTACTAGGGAACCTGCTTAGACACTGAGCTGCAATGGGATACATTTATGCAGGGGTACTAGGTTATCTCCACACATGGTTCTTGGTAGGAGTATCAGTCTCAGAAAAGAGCCCCTTCCCCAGATTTTTTGGTTTTGTTGCTCTCCTTGTGGAGTTCCTGCCCCTCCAGGGTATGTCTATCTCTCCCTACTTTCATAAGATTCCCTGCACTCTGCCCAAAGTTTGGCTATGAGTCTCAGCATCTGCTTCGATACCCTACTGGGCAGTATCTTTCAGAGGCCCTCTGTGTTAGGCTCCTGTCCTGTTCCCTGTTTTCTCACTCTTTCGATCTCTATCTGATGCCTTTCTGAGTGAGGATTGATCATTGACCTTCTTGCTTAGCTTTCTTGCTTAGCTTCTTCAGGTGTAGATTTTAGTATGTTTATCCTATACTATATGTCTGATATCCACTTATGAGTATATGCCATGTGTGTCTTTCTGCTTCTGGCATAGCTCATTCAGGATTATCTTCTCTAGTCTCCACCATTTACCTGCAAATTTCATGATTTCTTTGTTTTTAATTGCTGAGTAGTATTCCATTGTCTAAAAGTATCACAATTTCTGTATTCATTCCTCAGCTGAGGGACATCTGGATTGTTTCCAGATTCTGGTTATTACAAATAAAGCTGCTATGAACATGGTTGAGCAAATTCCTTGTTGTGTACTTGAGCATATTTTGGATATATGCCTAGGAGTGGTGTGGATCTTGAGGTAGCACTATTCCTAATTGTCTGAGAAAGAGCCAGATTGATTTCCAAAGTGGTTGTACAAGTTTACATTCCCACTAGCGGTGGAAGAGGGTTCCCCTTTCTTTACATCCTCTCCAGCATGTTTTTGACCTTAGCCATTTTGATGGGTGTAAGGTGAAATCTCAGGGTCATTTTGATTTGCATTTCCATGATCTGTAAGGAGATTGAGCATTTCTTTAAGTGTTTCTCTTCCGTTCAACATTCCTCTATTGAAAATTCTCTGTTTAGCTCTGTACCCCATTTATTAATTGGATTAACTGATTTGTTGTTGTTTAACTTCTTAAGTTCTTTATATATTCTGGATATTAGCTGTCTGTCAGATATAGGGTTCGTGAAGATCCTTTCCCAATCTGTACACCGTTGATTTTTTCTGACAACAGTGTCCTCTGCTTTACAGAAACTTTTCAGTTTCATGAGGTCCCATTTTTTGATTGGTGCTCTTAGAGCCTGTGCTGTTGGTGTTCTGTTCAGGAAGTTGTCTCCCGTGCCAATGAGTTCAAGGCTTTTACCCACTTTTTCTCTTAAGCAGTTTAGTATGTCTGGTTTTATGTTGAGGTCTTTGATCGACTTGGACTTTAGTTTTGTGCAGGGTATTATAATGGATCTATTTTCATTTTTTAAATGTAGACATTCAGTTAGACCAGTGCCATTTGTTGAAGATGCTGTCTTTTTTCCATTGTATGGTTGTGGACTCCTTGTCAAAAATCAAATATCTGTAGTTATCTGGGTCTAATTCTGGGCCTTCTATTCCATTTTGTTGATCTGCCATTCTATTTCTGTGCCAGTACCATGCAGTTTTTATTACTATTGCTCTGTAGTACAGCTTGAGATAAGGGATGGAAATACCTCCAGACTATCTGTTGTACAGGATTGTTTTCATAATTCTGGGTTTTTTGTTTTTCCATATGAAATTGAGAATGGTCTTTCAAGGTCTGTAAGAATTGTGTTGGTATTTTGATGTGAATACATCTGTATATTGCTTTTGGCAGGATGGTCATTTTCACTATATTAATTTTACTGATCTATGATCTTGGGAGATCTTTCCATCTTCTGATATCTTCTTCACTTTCTTCAGAGACTTGAAGTTTTTTCAAACATGTCTTTCACTTGCTTGATTAGAGTCATACCAAGGTACTTTATGTTTTTAGTAGCTATTGTAATGGGTGTTGTTTCTCCAATTTTTTTCAGCCCTTTTGACTTTTGTATATAGGAGGGCTTCTGATTTTTTTTTTGAGTTAATTTTGTATCCAGCCACTTTGCTGAAGGTATTTATCAGTTGAAGGAATTCTCTGAATGAATTTTTGGTATCACTCATGTATACTATCATATTATCTGCAAATAGTGATACTTTGACTTCTTCCTTTCCGATTTGAATCCCCTTGATCTCCTTTAATTGTCTTATTGCTCCATCATGCACCCAAGAACTGTTTTGAAGAGATATGGAGAGAGTGGGCAGCCTACCATTTAACTGATATTAGTGTGATTGATTTAAGTTTCTCTCCATTTAGTTTGATGTTGGCTATAGGCTTGCTGTAGATTGTCTTTACTATGTTTACATATGTGCCTTGTATCCACAATCTCTCCAAAACTTTAAACATGAATGGGTGTTATATTTTGTCAAATGATTTTTTGCCTTCTGAGAAGATGATCATGTGGCTCCTCTCCTTCAGTTTGCTTATATAGTGGATTACATTGATAGATTTCTGTATATTTAACTATCCCAGCATGCCTGGGATGAATCCTACTTGGTCATGGTGGATGATATCTTTTATGTGTTCACAGATTCGGTTTGCAAGTATTTTATTGAGTATTTTTGCATCAATGTTCATAAGAGAGATAGGTCTGAAGTTCTTTTTTTGAGGGGGGGTGTCTTCTGTGGTTTAAGTACCAAGGTAAATAGGATGAGTTTGTTAATGTTCTTTCTGTTTCTATTTTGTTGAATAGCTTGAAGAGAATTGGAATTAGCTATTCTTTGAAGGTCTGGTAGAATTCTGTGCTGAAACCATCTGGCCCTGGGCTTTTTTGGAAGGGAGACTTTTGATGACTCATTCTATTTCCTTGGGAGATATAGATTAAATAGTAATTTAATCTATTTATCTGATCTTGATTTAATTTTGGTAAATGGAATCTATAAAGAAAATTGTCCATTTCATTTAGATTTTCAAGTTTTGTGGCTTTTAGGCTTTTGTAGTAAGATCTAACGATTGTTTGGATTTCCTCAGTGTTTGTTGTTATGTCCCCCTTTTCATTTCTGATTTTTTGATTTGAATAGTTTCTCTGCCTTTTAGTTTTTTTGGCTAAGTATTTGTCTATGCTGTTGATTTTCTCAAAGAACCAGCTCTTGGTCTCATTGATTCTTTGACTTCTTTTCTTTGTTTCTAGTTCATTGATTACAGCTCTGTGTTTGCTTATTTCCAATCATGTACTCCTCTTTTGTGTGTCTGCTTCTTTCTTTTCTAGGGTTTTTAGGTGTGCTGTTGAGTTACGTGTATGAGGTGTCTCAAACTTCTTTCTGGATGTACTTAGTGCTATGAACTTTCCTTTTAGCACTGTTCTCATTGTGTCCCATAATTTTGGATAAGTTGTGCCTTCATTTTCATTGAATTTTAGGAATTCTCTAATTTCTTTTCTCATTTCTTCCCTGACCAAGCTGTTGTTGAGTAGAGAGTTGTTTATTTTCCATGCATGTGTAGGATTTTGTTATTTCTGTTGTTGTTGAGGTCTAGTTTTAGGTCATGGTGGTCTGGTAGTATACAAGGGATTATTTTGATCTTCTTGTATCTGTTGAGGCTTCCTTTGTGCTTGACTTTATGGTCAATTTTTGAGAAGGTTCTGTGAGGAGCTAAAAAGGAAGTATACTCTTGAGTTTCATTGAAAAGTTCTATAGAAATCTATTAGGTCTGTAATGCCAGGCTCATGGGACCCTCAGAGACCACCAGGTGACTAAATGCAAGAGAGCTTTATTTCGAGAACAATCGAACTTAGGACCGAAATCTCAATGACGCAGAAGTAGAGAGGTGGTACCTTGAGCTCTGACTGAACAGGGTTTTTAAAGGAAATGTCTGTGAGCAGGGGATTTCCATGACAGCAAGCAGAGGGGAACATGTCATGAGGTTACAATATTAGGTAAAAGTTAGAGGGGCGAGGTAACCTTCTCTAAGCCACATAACCACAAAAGTCTAAGACATCTGATCATAATTGTTATTCTTCTAAACTTTATCTGAAACTTTGGGGAGAATTTTCCCAGCCGATTCCCAACCGATTCTCATTGATTAATGCTAGGGAGATTGTCTCTATTTTCTATGAAGTATTTATTTTGTGATATTTCCTGGAGGCTGTTGCTAGGAGAGTTAACTTTGTTTTCAGCAAAGTGTATATTCTGTGCTATTTCCTGGTACCTCCATTCAGCTCCCAGTCAAGATGGCTCTTTATTTCAAAATGGAGCTATCACCAGGATAACTTAAACTCTTCAGTTCCATTTGATTTAGTAACACTGTAAGTGTCATTATTTCCCTATTTAGCTTACGTCTAGATGATTTGTTCCTTGGTGTGAATGGAGTGTTGAAGTGTCCTGCTGCTGTCCTGGGAGGCCTGTACAGCAGCCCTGCAGCTGTTGCTCTGCAGATTCATGAGATCCAAAAGGACCACCAGGATGCGAGTCCATTGCAAAACACGTGATAATCTTATTATAAGGTATGGCTTTGGTTCACAACCTCACAGCAGCAGAGGTTAAGAGCAGAGAGCTTTTGATTCAGGGCAGGTGTTTGATTTAAAGTTTCCAGTCCCTCCCAGTGTGCCCAAAGCAGGGGAATTCCTGCCTGGCAAGATTTTCTTGGTTGAAACATAAAAAGGGATGTTGCATATTGAACTGATTGGATATAGGGAAGCCCCTAATGGTCTGGCTTCCCTTGTTTGATTGTCCTAGGGGTAAGGGGCAATCTTTGCAGGTTTCCTAGCAACTGTATCTCTAGTGGGCAGGAAAGAATGTAGTAAGGCTTGTTCCTCCCCACAGATGGCTGGGTATGTTTCCACTTGTCTGGCCTTTGTTCAGGCTTATGCTTTAAAATTTAAACCAATACCTCAAAAAACTAATTTTTAATTCTTTGGTCTCTCACAGTCACTGACCTGGGAGGCCCTTACTGCTGCCACTTCTGTTGTCTCAGTCACTGAGCACAGATGTTCCTGATTGAGGCAACCAGTGCTGCCACCGCCTGAGCATGGAGGCTTGATTTTGGGGCAAGGGGGAGTGCAGAGCTGTTGAATATCTGCCACTCTCAGTCCCCGGATACTGCCAAGGGTGACTTGGATCCAAACTGTCCCAGCTCATGGATTGTCCTCTGTTGCCCAGGAAGCCTCAATGTCGATATTCTGGCTTCAACTGCCCCTCCACTCACCAATTTCTGAATTTCAGATCCCCCAGATACAATGAGTGCTGGTTGCCATCATCTTGGACTCTCCTAATATTCTCTTTGTATTTAGTGAGTAGCTTTTCCTTCTCAACTGAAACATTCTTTCTCCAACAGGAGGCTAAGACTCTGGAATTAATGAAACTTACATGGCTCAAAATACAAGCCTAAGGCAGCTCCAGAAACAAGAGTCACAAGATTTCTCACTAAGGTTATATAAGAAAGCATTAGTAACTGCAATGAGAGATTGTTGATTAACTGAGATGTGTGCAAGTTGGACAAGAAGTTCCAGCATCCAGTTTCAGGAGTTGTCACTCATACTGGAATGAGCTGTAAGTTGATATGTCTGCTTTTGAGCCATTTGTGCCACTGTAAGTAATAGTAATAAACAGTCTAGCTCACCAAGCTAGACTGTTAGAATCATCATTTCTTTCTTCAGTCATTAGTGCTCTTTGTAGAGTGAATAACATTTATTGGTATCTCCTCAAGGAACCACACAATAGTAATCTTCTCTTTTGCTTACTATATACTTAATTATACATTTTATGACCGATTGTCCACTATCATCTTGAATAAAATCAACATGAGATACATGTGAAATAATAAAAATTATAAGACTTGACTTCTCTATATATCTTATCAGGGTTTGAAAACTCCAGATTATTATAGATCCTCCTGTGATGCAGTTATAAAAATGAAAGATCAAGGTTTTTAGAAATGTAATGTGCTTATTGAAATTAATTAAAAGAGATATGGATATTTTTGCTTTAACTGGGAATTACTTCATATGTTCAATATAATTTCCTCCTTCCTAGGTTATACAGGTGTTAAGTAATTTCAAATAACATACCATTAATTAAGTAAAGAATTTTAATACTATAACTTCCCCATACTACAATTAATTTTAGATATATTATAAATATGTATGTTCATATTTGAAGACAATTTCATGCTTTTTTATTATAAGGAACATTTTCCATTTTACAAAAATGAAAACTGTGCCACCAAGTATTATGTGCAAAATTTCAAACTAAATCTTCTAGAATCCTTTGTATTTACTATCCCATTGTATAATGCAATAAGCTACTGTTGTCTCTTAAGTTATGAAATCCTTATTAAACAAAACATTCTCATGCAAGCAGACTGTTGTGTGTTTTGAAAAGTAAGGAAAGGGCACATTGAAGAGGAAAACAATATTAAATAGCATAATTTATACTGTTTGGAAGTGATGAACATTGTGATCATCATAGTTAAATTCCTGACCTTTGCCATATTGTGAAATTTCATTACGGACATAAGTCTACAGACATTTCAAATTCATTTGTTATAGACTTAGATGATTGATATATATATATTACAATTTATTCACTTTGTATCCCACCTGTAGCCCTACCCTCATCCCCTCCCAATCCTGTACTTCCTCCCTCCCTCAGATGGCTTTTGCAAATGATTACGATGCTTCAGAAATTTTGTTTCTTGAGTTCTTTATATATACTGGATATTAGCCCTCTGTCAGAAGTAGGATTGGTAATGATTCTTTCCCAATCTGTAGGCTGTCGTTTCGTTCAGATGACAGTGTCCTTTGCTTTACAGAAGCTTTTCAGCTTCATGAGGTCCCACTTATTGATTGTTGATCTTAGAGCCTGTGCTGTTGGTGTTCTATTCAGGAAGTAGTCTCCTGTGCCAATGAGTTCTAGGGTCTTTCCCACTTTTTCTTCTAGACGGTTTAGTGTGTCTGGTTTTATGTTGA
>CM053755.1:52159409-52187392 GCA_028658305.1 Pachyuromys duprasi | reverse complement strand
AATGGTGGGACCTGGAAACAATCATCCTAAATGAGGTATCCCAAAAGCAGAAAGAAACATATGGTATATACTCGCTTATATAGACCTATAGGATAGGAAGGTCAAGCTGAAATCTACACACCTAGAGAGGATATACAGGAAGGACGACCCAGGTTGGTATGATCAATGCTTGTTTGGATGAACAAATGGGATGGACATTGAGTGGAGGAGAAAACAAGCAACAGGACAGGAGCATGCCAAAGAGGTCCTCTCGGGAGGTCAATGTAGCGAAGTATCAGAGCAGATATTAAGACTTGCGATCAAGCCTCTGGCAGAGGGCGAGAAGTAATGAGAGATCTGGGGGAGGTTGGTGAGACTTGGGGAGAACAAGAGCTCCCCAAAGACCAAACTGAGCAGGGCACAGGGGTCTTGTATGAGACGGTTTCTACAATCAAGGACCATGTGTGGATGTGGCCTGGAACCCCCGCTCAGATGGGGCCCATGATAATTTGGTGTAGGACTGAAGACCCTAGTTAGGGAAACAGGGACTGTTTCAGTCAAGATCTTGATGGCTGACTCTTTCACCCTCCCCCATACAAGCCGGGGAGTGACAGACTGGCTAGATCCCAGGGGAGGTCATTGCAGCCAGCCCTGAGGAGACAGGATGAGCTGGGTTTGGATGGAAGGGGAGGAGGTCCTCCCCTGTTGGTGGACTTGGAGGGAGCGGGGAAGAAGGAGATGAGGGAGGGAGTGGGAGGGTAGGAGGGAATGAGGGAGGGGGCTATGCCTTTGATTCAAAGTACCTAACCTGTGATTGATATAAAAATAAATAAATTTTAAAAAAAGAAATTTTGTTTAAGATTTCTGTGATTTCAGTTAAATTGAAGCATGTGGGCAAATGCTTTTGAATGTTGACATACATTATTTGTTTGGTATAATAAGAAACTGACAAAATAATTTAACTTCTACTACTAGAGAAAAAGTGGTTTTCTTTCTTTTTTCCTTTGATTTTACAAACATCTTTATTTTATAGAATTACTGTCTTTAATTAATTAATATATTCAATTCACATCCTGGCCTTAGCCCCATCCCTTCTCATCTTCCAATCCCACCCTTCCTCCCTTTCCCTCTTGCCCTCCCCTATACCCCAGCAAAGGGGAGCTCCCCTTCCTATCCACACCAGCTTAACAAGCCATATCAGAGCTGAGCATGTCCTTTTCCCCTCGCCCTGGAATGGCAGTCACTCCAGAGGGTAGTAATTGAAAAGCTGGCAACAGAATCCATGTCAGAGAGAGCCTTCATCTGCCCATCAGCTGTGTCATTGTAGAGGATGAAGGTCTAGCCCATGCAAGGTCTTTGGTTGGTGCTTCAGTCTCAGCAGGTCCGTCTTGGCCCTGGTTACTTGGGTCTATTTGTCTTATTGTGAATTTCCTTCAGGTTCTTCTTCCCCTGCTCCACTTTTCCACAAGACTCCCTATACCTTGCCCAATGTTTAATTTTGAGTCTTAGCATCTGTTTTGAGGAATTGCTGGGTGGAGCTTCTCAGAGGACAATCTACTTGACTCCTGTCTGCAAGCATAACAGAGCATCTTTAATAGTATCAGGAGTTAGTGCTCTCTCATGGGGTGAGTCTTGGGTTTGGCTAGGCATTGGTTAGACCTTCCCTTAGTCTCTGTTATATCTGCACAATCTTTATCCTTGCATATCATGTAGGCAGGATGAATTTTGTGTGGAAGTTTGTTTGTTTGTTTGTTTTTGCTTTTTGAATTGAAGGCTAGGTTGGTGTTCCCTTCCCTCTACTAGAAGACTTGTCTAGTTAGAGGGTATCCTTTTTTTTGCCTCAGAGGTAAAAGGAGAACACTCAACAGAGGAATCTTGAATGACCTAAAAGTACTTAAAGAAATGATTAATGTTCTTAGCCATCTCAGAAATGTAAACCGAATGACTCTGAAATTCCATCTTACACCAGTCAGTATGGCTAAGATAAAAAAAACCTCAAGTGACAGCACATGCTAGCAAGGATGGGGAACCCTCCTCCATTGCTGGTGGGACTGCAAACTTGTATAACCACTTTGGAAATCAATTTGGCAATTTCTCAGAAAATTGAGAATAACTCTACCTCAAGATCTAGCTATACACCTCCCGAATGTATAACCAAAAGATGTTCCACTATACAATAAGAACACTTGCTCAACATAGCAGCTTTATTGTCTAGCTAGATGTGCCTCAACCAAAGAATGGATAAAGAAACTGTGATATATTTACACAACGGAATACTACTCAGCTTTCAAAAAGAAATTATAAGAATTTCAGGCAAATGTATGGCACTAGTAAATATCATCCTGAATGAGGTAACCCAGACCCAGAAAGAAACGCATGGTATGTACTCACTTTTAAGTGTTTTTTTGACCATATAGTATTGGATTAACATACAACAATGCACAGACCTTAACAAGACAAATAACAAGGAGGATCCAAAGAAGTTGTTTCTCACTCAGAAGGGGAAACAGAATAGACGAAGGTAATGGTTAAAGAGAGGGAACATGGTAGGAGAAGATACACAGAGAGATGTGAGGATGGGGATCAGATCTGGGGAAAGCTGGCTTGGGAGGATCAAAGACCTGTAATGGGTAAGGTCATATCTCTGACAAGCTTGAGACCTAAATCAGAGGAGACTCCTGGGATATGAGAGGGATTCTTGCAGAGAATCCTAGTAGCAGTGGCCATAAATACAGAATTTCTGTCTTATAGTTATATTTTTTACAGTAATTTGTATCTGCCACCTATGTGAGAACAAAGATTGTTTGCATTTTTCTACCTTCTTACAGAAAAGTTTTAAAGTAAATTAAATTTAAAAAATAGTAAATGAAAAGTTATGAGATATATATCAAAGCTGACTGCATTGACAAGTATTTCAAGCTAAAATAAAAAAATGTAATTAAATTTGATTTAAGGAATCACATTCTATTAGCATGTTATTCTTTGTATCACAATTTTCCTCAAAATATTATAATTACACATTTTTATGGCCTACATTTTGACAAAGGAAATAATTTATCAAGAGAACATAACTATTATCAGCATTTATACAGCAAATATTAGGGTCCCCAAGTTTCATAAAGCAAAGACTAACCAACATAAAAGAATTGATTTTGTACCTCTTGTGCATAGGTACTTGCATAATAATCACATGAGACATAATAATCACACTACTCTCCCACATCTAGATAGATCTTCCTAGAAATCTACAATCAAACCTTAGATCAAAATAATAAAGGATAAATATACTAACACCTGTACTCCTAAAGAAGCTAAAAAAATAGGGAAGACTCTAGAGGAGACACTCAATCCTCATTCAGAAGGGCAAATGTGATAGACATTGGAAGCAGGAAAAGACAGGGAACAGGACAGGAGCCTACCAAAAATGGCCTCCGAAAGACTTTATTGATCAAGATATCAAAGCAGAATCTAAGAGTCATAACCAGAATGCACGGAGTTTTGTGAACGAAGGGGGAGATAGAAAGACCTGGAGGGGGCATGATCTCCACAGGAAGACCAACAGAGCAAAACACAAACAAACAAAAACAAACAAATAAAAAATCCCTGAGCCCTGGGGCCCTGCAGAGACTGATACCCCAACCAAAGACCATGCATAGAGAGGACCTAAAAACCACTACTCAGCTCTAGTCCATAGACTCAGTCTCCAAGTGGATTTCCAAATAAAGGGAGCAAGGGCTGTCTCTGGCATGAACTCAGTGGCAGCTCTTTGATCAGCTCCCCCTGAGGGGTACAGCCTTGCCATGTCACAGAGGAAGACAATGCAGCCAGTCCTGATGAGACCTGATAGGGTAGGATCAGGTAGAAGGGGAGGAGTTCCTCCCCTATCAGTGGATTAGAAGCGGGGTATAGGGGAAAAAGAGGGAGGGAGAAAGGGTGGGATTGTCAGGAGATGAGAGAGGAGGCCACAGCCAGGATACAAAGTGAGTAAATTTTAATAAGTAATAATAATTAAAATTTAGACAGTCTAATCAAAATGGATAAATTTCTAAATGATTATGACCTACCAAAATTAAAGCTAGAAGAAATAAATAACAGAGACAGATAACAATTAAAAAGGCTTCCTCTGTAGTGTGGCAAGGCTGCATCTCCAAGGGGGAGATGATCAAAGAGCTGACCACTGAGTTCATGTTAGAGACAGCCCCTGCACCCCTTACTAAGGAAGCCACTTGGAAACTGAGAAGCTTATGGGCACAGGGGAAGATGATGCAGCCAGCCATGATGAGGCGTGATAGAAGGGGAGGAGGGCGTCCCCTATCAGGGGACTAGGGAAGGGCTATAGGGGAAGAAGAGGGAGGATGGATGAGACTAGGAGAAGATGAGGGAGGAGGCTACAGCAAGGATGCAAAGTGAATAAATTGTAATTAATTAATTAAGAAACAAAAAAGGCTGAAGCAGAAACAAATGTCTATGCCAAATGCTTTCATTATGGAAGTCCTGAAGAAATTAGGGAGAGGCAGAACATACCTCAACTCAATGCAAGCTGTATATTAAAAACATAAAACAAACATTTTATATTATGTGTAAAATCTGGCATAAGGGAAGCACTTTCTCTATATTTGTCCAATAGAGTCCTCTATGTCTTAGCTAGGGTAATAAAACAATTTAAAAAGATGAAAGTTGGAGGGAAGAAGTTAAATTATCTCCACTTTTGTAGGACATTATGATTCATTTAAAAGACCCTTTGAAATCTACAAAAAAAATCTTCTGGATTTCAAAAACCATTTCAGTAAATGGATATACAATTAATATACAAAATTTAGTAGTATTTATGTACATGATTTAAGCATTTGGTGAGAAAGAAATTAGGAAAATACTATAATCACAAAAGGATTAACAATAACAAAATATAAAAGACTCTTATGAGGAAGATTTTAAGACACCAAAGAAGACACTAAATTATGGGAAGACCTTCTATGCTTTTGGATTGGCAGAATTAATGTAGTGGAAACAGCTGGAAAACACAGACATTTTATCCAGTTGTAAATAATATGAAATTATCAAAGTTTTGGAAAAAAAGGATGGTTCTTATCAATTTTTTCATACCAGGCTATAGACAGAAAAATTCTTGCCATAACTATCTATCAGCAAAATTGTAGACCTCACACAAGGTCAGTGTTTTAAAATTGTTTTCTCTACAGGGGTAACTAAGAAAAGCTAGACGGTCACTGGCAGTATCAGTTTTATAGCTGACAATCCCTGGTAATGGAGCATTAATCTCAAGTTTAAAAATACTTCTGGGATACTCTCAGGATTGTAATAATACTATTATTGGTATCCAAATACTACATTTGTAAGGTACTATTTTAGGCTCTGCACATATATTACATCATCAGAAAATTGATGAGTTAGGTATGAATTAATGCATTCACTTTTTGTATGAGAAAACTAAGACATATGTCAGTCTTTCATATGACCCATGTTCTCTTTAAAGTGACTGCAGCAGTCAACTATCCTGTCCAAGGTAAACCTGGGACTTGTGTATTTGGTCAAGACATATATAAATAGAGTAGATATATTTTTGTCTTAAAAAACAGAACGGGCCCATTCTAGCAGGTTTCTTTCTTTTCAAGTAGTGCTTTTGATAAAAATAATAATATAGTATGCACTATAATAATATAGTATATTATATTATATTATTATTATTATAATTTATTCAATTTGTATCATGACTATGGCCCCTCCCTTGTCTCCTTCCAATCCTACTGTCCCTCCTTTTTTTCCTTCTATACCTCTTCCCTAGTCCACTGCTAGGGGAGGAGTTCCTTCCCTTCTATCTGACCCTAGCCTATGAGGTCTCATTAGGGCTGGTTGCATTGTCTTCCTCTGTGGCATGGCAAGGCTGCACCCCTCAAGGGGAGGTGATCAGAGAGCCTGTCACTGAGTTCATGTCGTAGACAGCCCTGCTCACTTTAGTAGAGAACCCACATGGAACTGAGTCTATGGGCTACATATGAACAGGGGTTTTAGGTCCTCTCCATATATGGTTCTTGGTTGGGGTATCAGTCTCTGTCCCAGGTTTTTTTTTTGTTGTTGTTGTTGTTTTGTTTTGGTTTTTGTTTTTTGGCACTGTTGGTCTCCTTCTGGAGCTCCTGACCCCTCCAGGTCTTTCTACCTACCCGTTCTGTCATAAAATTCTATACATTTTGCCCGAAATTTAGCTATGAGTCTTAGCCTCTGCTTAAGTATTTTGATCAGTAAAATCTTTCAGAAGCCATATATGGTAGGCTCCTGTCCTGTTCTCTGACATCTGCTTCTGAAATCTATATCATTAGTCCTTCTGAATAAGGATTGAACATCTTCCTTCGGGTCTTCTTTGTTTATTAGCTTCTATAAGAGCATGGATTTTAGAACGTTTATTCTATATTATATGTCTAATAACCTATTAGTGGGTACATAGCATGTGTGTCTTTAGGTTTCTGGGTTACCTCACTCAAGATGATCTTCTCTAGTTCCCACCACTTGCCTGCAAATTTAATGATTTCCTTTTTGGTAATACCTGAGTAGTATTCTGTTGTTTAAATGTACCACAATTTCTGTATCCATTCTTAGGTTGAGGGACATCTAGGTTGTTTCCAGCTCTTGGCAATTATGCATAGAGCAACTACAAACATGGTTGAGCAAATGTCCTTGTTGTATATTTGAGCATATTTTGGATATATGCCTATGAGTGGTATAGCTGGATCTTGAGGCAGCAGTTTTCCTAATTATCTGAGAAAGTGACAGGTTGATTCTCAAAGTGGTTGTACAAGTTTACATTCCCACCATCAATGGAGAAGGATTTCACTTTCTCCACATCTTATCCTGCATGAGTTGTCACTTGAGTTTTGTTTTCTCTTTTTAAAATTTTTAAATATTAGTTACAGTTTATTAACTTTGTATCCCAGCTGTAGCTCACTCCCTCATTCTATCCCCATCCCACTCTCTCTCACCTCCTCCTTGCCCCTCTCTAAGTCTACTGACAGGGGAGGTCCTCCTCCACTTCCGTGTGACCTTAGTTTATTAGGTTTCTTAGGACTGGTTGCAATGTCCTCCTCTATGGCCTAGCAAGGCTGCTCCTCCCTCAGGGGAGGGGGAGGTCAAAAAGCCAGCCATTGAGTTCATGTAAGAAATAGTCCCTGTTCCCCTTACTAGGGTACCGACTTGCATACTGAGCTACCTTGGGCTACATCCGAGCAGGGGTTCTAGGTTATATCCATACATGGTCCTTGGTTGGAGATATAGTCTCATAAAAGTCCCCTATGCCCAGATATAATTGGTCCTTGTGCAGCTCCTGTCCTCTCCAGGTCTTACTAATTTCCCCTTTTTATGTGATTTCCTGCACTCTGCCTAAGGTTTGGTTATGAGTCTCAGCATCTGCTTTGATACACTGCTAGGTAGAGTCTTTCAGAGGCCTTCTGTGGTAGGCTCCTGTCCTGTTATTTGTTTTCTCCTACTTCCAATGTCCATCCCATTTCTCTTTCTAAGTGGGGATTGACCATCTTATCCTGGGTCCTCGTGATCTTTTCTAGATCCCACCATTTCATGATTTCCTTGTTTTTAATTGCTGAGTAGTATTCCATTGTGCAAATTAACCATAATTTCTGTATCCATTTCTCCGTTGATGGACATCTGGGTTTTTTCCAGGTTCTGGCTAATATGAATAAAGCTACGAACATGGTTGAGCAAATGTCCTTGTTGTGTACTTGAGCATATTTTGGATATATGCCTAGGAGTGGTATAGCAGGATCTTGAGGAAGTGCTATTCCTAATTGTCTGAGAAAGCGCCTGTTTGATTTCCAAAGTGGTTGTACCAGTTTACATTCCCACCAGCAATGGAGGAAGGTTCCCCTTTCTCCACAACCTCTCCAGCATGTGTTGTCACTTGAGTTTTTGATCTTAGCCATTCTGATGGGTATAAGGTGAAATCTCAGGGTCATTTTGATTTACATCTCCCTGATGGCTAAAGACATTGAGCATCTCTTTAAGTGTTTATCTGACATTCTATATTCCTCTACATAGAATTCTGTCTTTAGCTTCATAACCCATTTTTTAATTGGATGGCTTGATTTATTGCTTTTTAACTTCTTTAGTTCTTTATATATTCTGGATATCAGCCCTCTGTCAGGTAGAGGATTGGTGAAGATCCTTTCCCATTCTGTAGGCTATCTTTTTGTTCTGATGATAGTGTCTTTTGCTTTACAGAAGCTTTTCAGTTTCATGAGGTCCCATTTATTGATTGTTGCTCTTAGAGCCTGTACTGTTGGCGTTCTGTTCAGGAAGTTTTCTCCTGTGCCAGTGAGTTCAAGGCTCTTTCTCACTTTTTCTTCTAATGTATTTAGTGTGTCTGGTTTTATGTTGAGGTCTTTGATCCACTTGGACTTTGTGCAGAGTGATAAGTATGGATCTATTCGCATTTTTCTACATGTAGATATCCAGTTAGATCAGCGACATTTGATGAAGATGCTGTCTTTTTTTTTCATTGTATGGTTTTGGCTTCTTTATCTAAAATCAAGTAACTATATGTGTGTGGGTTTATTTTGGGTCATCTATCCAATTCCTTTTTTCCTCCAGACTGTTTCTTTGCCAGTTTCATGTAGTTTTTTATTACTGTACAGATTGAGATCAGCATGGAAAGACCTCCAGAAGATCTGCTATTATACAGGACTGATTTATCAATTCCATTTTTTTTTGTTTTTTTGGTCCATATGAAATTGAAAATTGATTTTTCAAGGTTTGTAAAGAATTATTTCGGTATTTTGATGGGAATTGCATTGAATTTGCTTTTGATAGGATGGCCATATTCGTTGTGTTATTCATACTGGTCCATGAGCATGGGGGATCTTTCTATCTTCTGATATCCTTCAGTTTCTTTCTTCAGAGATTTGAAGATTTTTTCATACAGGTCTTTTACTTGCTTGGTTAGAGTCACACCAAGGAACTTTATGTTATTTGTGGCTATTGTCAAAGGTGTTGTTTCCCTACTTTCTTTTTCAGCCTATTTGGCTTTTGTTTACAAGAGGGCTACTGATTTATTTTGTATCCTGTCATTGGTGAAGGTGTTAATCAGCTGAAGGAGTTCTCTGGTTGAATTTTTGGGGTCGCTCATGTATACCATCATATCATCTGCAAATAGTTATACTTTTGACTTCTTCCTTTCTAATTCTTATCCCTTTGATTTACTTTAGTTGTCTTATTGCTCTAGCTAGGACTTCAAGTACTATGTTGAAGAGAAATGGAAACAGTGGGCAGCCTTTCTTGTCCCTTATTTCAGTGAAATTGATTTAAGTTTCCCTCTGTTTAGTTTAATACTGGCTATAAGCTTGATGTATATTGTCTTTACTATATTTAGGTATGTGCCTTATATTTCTGATCTATCCAAAACATGAATGCGTGTTGGGTTTTGTCAAATGCATCTAAGGAGATGATCATGTCTTTTTTTTCTAAAATTTTTAATTTAAATTCTTTATTAATTACACTTTATTCCATTTGTATCCCCCTTGTAGTTCCCTTCCTCCTCCCATCCCAATCCCTCCCTTCCTCTCCCTTCTCTACGCATGTCCACTGATAGGGGAGGTTTTCTTTTCCTTCCTTCTGATCCTAGTCTATTAGGTCTCATCAGGAGTGGCTGCATTTTCTTCCTCTGTTGCCTGGTAAGGCTGCTCCCCCTCAGGGGGAGGTGGTTAAAGAACAGGCCAATCAGTTCATGTCAGAGACAGTCCCTGTTCCCATTACTATAGAAACCATTTGAACACTGAATTGTAACGGGCTATATGTGTGCAGGGGTCCTAGGTTATCTCCATGCATGATATGTGGTTGGAGTATCAGTCTCAGGAAAGACCCCTGTGCTCAGATTATTTAGTTCTGTTGCTCTCCTTGTGGAGTTCCTGTCCTCTCCAGATTTTACTATTTCCCACTTCTTTCATAATATTCCCTGTGCTCTTCCCAAAGGTTGGCCATAAGTCTCATCATCTGCTTTGATAGTCTGCAGGGCAGAGCCTTTCAGAGGCCCTCTTGGTAGTCTCCCACCTTATTCTCTGTTTTCTCCTTCTTCTGATGTCCATCCTCTTTGCCTTTCCGGATAGGGATTGAGCATTTTACCAAGAGTCCTCCCTCTTGATTAGTTTTTTTAGGTGTAAAGATTTTAGTGGGGTTATCCTATATTATATGTCTATATGAGTGAATATATACCACGTGTGTCTTTCTACTTCTAGGATAGCTCATTCAGGATGATCCTTTCCAGTTTTCACCATTTGCCTGCAAATTTCATGATATCCTTGTTTATTAATGCTGAGTAATATTCCATTGTGTAGATGTAACACAATTTTTATATCCATTCCTCAGTTGAGGGGCATCTGGGTTGTTTCCAGATTCTGTCTATTACAAATAAAACTGTTACAAACATGGTTGAGCAAGTATCCTTATTGTGTATTGGGCCTCTTTTGGATATATGCCTAGGAGTGGTATGGCAGGATTGTGAGGAAGCGCTATTTCTAGATGTCTGAGGAAGCACCAGATTGATTTCCAGAGTGGTTGTACAAGTTTACATTCCCACCAGCAATGGAGGAGGGTTCCCCTTTCCACAGCCTCTCCAGCATGGAGTATGACTTGAGTTTTTGATCTTGACCATTCTGATGGGTGTAAGGTAAAATCTCAGGGTCATTTTATTTGCATTTCCTTGATGTCTAACAACGTTGAACATTTCTTTAAGTGTTTCTCTGCCATTCTATATTACTCTATTGAGTATTTTCTGTTGAGCTCTGTACCTCATTTTTTATTGGATTACTTGATTTGTTGCTGTTTAACTTTTTGAGTTCTTTATATATACTGGATATTAGCCCTCTGTCAGATATAGGGTTGGTGAAGATCCTTTACCAATCTGTAGGCAGTCATTTTGTTCTGACGACAGTGTCCTTTGCTTTACAAAAGCTTTTCAGTTTCATGAGGTCCCATTTATTGATTGTTGCTCTTAGACCTGTGTTGTTGGTGTTCTGTTCAGGAAGTTATCTCCTGTTCCAATGAGTTCAAGGCTCTTCCCCAATTTTTCTTCTAAGTGGTTTAGTGTGTCTGGTTTTATATTGAGGTCTTTGATCCACTTTGACTTTAGTTTTGTGCAGGGTGATAAATATGGATCTATTTGCATTTTTCTACATGTAGATATCCAGTTAGACCGGCACCATTTGTTGAAGATCCTGTCTTTTTCCACTGAATGGTTTTGGCATCTTTGTCAAAAATCAGGTGTCCATAAGTGTGTGGATTTATATCAGGGTCTTCTATTCGATTCCATTGATCCGCTGGTCTGTTTCTATGCCAGTACCATGAAGTTTTTAGTATTGTTGCTCTATAGTACAGCTTGAGATCAGGGATGGAGATACCTCCAGAAGATCTTTTACTGTAGAGGATTGTTTTAGCAATTCTGGGTTTCTTGCTGTTCCATATGAAGTGGAGAGTTTTTCTTTCAACATTTTTATAGAATTGTGTCAGTAATTTGATGGGATTTGCATTAAATCTGTAGATTGCTTTTGGTAAGATGGCCATTTTTACTATATTAATCCTGCCAATCCATGAGAATGAGAGATCTTTCCATCTTCTGATATCTTCTTCTAATTATTTCTTTAGAGACTGGAAAATTTTTTCATACAAGTCTTTGACTTACTTGATTAGGTTCACACCATGATACTTTATGACTTTTAAGGCTATTGTGAAGGGTGTTGTTTCCCTAATTTCTTTCTCAGTCCTTTTGTCTTTTGTATACAGGAGGGCTACTGATTTTTTTTTTTTAGTTAATTTTGTATCCAACCACTGGCTGAAGGTGTTAATCCGCTGTAGGAGTAACCTGATAGAATTTTTGGGGTCACTCAGGTATACTCTCTTATCATCTGCAAATAGTGATACTTTGACTTTTTCCTTTCCAATCTGTATCCCTTTGATCTCCTTTAGTTGTCTTATTGATCTAGCAAGGACTTCAAGAACTATGTTGAAGAGATATGGAGAAAGTGGGCAGCCTTGCCTTGTCCCGGATTTCACTGAGATTTATTTAAGTTTCTTTCCATTGAGTTTGATATTGGTTATAGGCTTGCTATATATTGCCTTTACAATGTTCAGATATGTGCCTTGTATCCCTGATCTCTCCAGACATTAAACATGAATGGATGTTGGATTTTATCAAATGCTTTTTCAGCATCTAAGGAGATGATTATGTGGTTTTTCTCCTTCAGTTTGTTTATGTGGTGGATCAATGTGGTGGGTCATATTTATGGATTTCCATATATTGAACCACCCCTGCATGCCTGGGATGAAGCCTACTTTGTTGTAGTGGATGGTATCTTTGATGTGTTCTTGTATTCGGTTTGCAAGTTTATTGTTGTATATTTTTGCATTGATGTTCATAAGAGAGAGTGGCCTGAAATTCTCTTTCTCTGTTGGGTCTTTGTGAGGTTTAGGTACCATGGTGATTGTGGCTTCATAGAATGAGTTTGGTAATCTTCCTTCTGTTTCTATTTTGTGGAATAGTTTGAAGAGTATTGGTGGTAGTTCTTCTTTGAAAGTCTGGTAGAATTCTGCACTGAAATCATCTGGCCCTGAGCTTTTTTTTGCATGGGAGACTTTTGATGATGGCTTCTATATCCTTAGGGGATATAGGACTATTTAATTGATTTATCTCAACTTGATTCAGCTTTGGCAAGTGGAATTGATCAAGAAAATTGTCCATTTCATATAGATTTTCAAATTTGTGGCATATAGACTTTTGAAGTAAGTCCTAATGATTGTTTGGATTTCCTCAGTATCTGTAATTATGTCCTCCTTTTCATTTCTGATTTTGTTGATTTGGATGATGTCTGTCTGCCTTTTAGTTAGTTTGGCTAGGGGTTTGTCTATCTTGTTGATTTTCTCAAAGAACCACTTCTAGGACTCCCCACCAGGAGAGCTTAGTCCTGTGGGTAAATGTTTTGTGTTGTCTGTCTGTCTTAAGTTTTTTGCTTTATGGTTTTTGTTAACCTTCAGTGGAGTAGGCAGCAGGGCATGGCTTGGGGAAGATGTTCAGATGGCTCTGTGCCCTAGGGGGTATCAGAGTTGTCGCTTCCTCTCATCAGTAATCAGTTTACCCCTCCATAACTTCTGTGGCAGGGAAGGCAGAGCAAAGTCACGAACTGGAGTCAGTTTTAACCCCTCCAGAATTTCTGTGGCAGGGAAGTTGGAATGGATAACAGTTTTAGCCTTTCTGGAACTTTTGTGGCAGAGAAATCTGGGAAAAGCCAGGTTTTTGGTTTTACATTGTCTCTGTATGTGATTAGTTCTTACTTGGTGTTGTGCCAGGAGTTACTGCTTCATTTCTGTGATTGTTTGTGGTCTCACATATGCCTGTAAGTACTTGGTTCTGTTTCTGTTTAAAGCTGCCGCTCTTTTCATTTCAGTGATTTCAGTTTTGTCCTGGGATACTAGCCCAGGTACAGGCTGTGATTTATTGTCTTTAGTTTCTCATTTGCCTGAGATGGCCAGTTCCTCCTCTGTGTAATTTACTGTTTGTTGAAATTGTCCCTTTCATTTCTCTGGTTTCTTTTTGATGAAAAGACTGACTGACGATATGGGACAGACCCCTGACTTTGTTCTGACTCATATTAGGGAAGTTAAGACTGGAGCTCACAGTCTTTCAGTTGATGTGAGGAAAGGAAAAAATGATAACTTTTTGCAGCTCAGAATGGCCCACCTTCAATATGGGATGGTCACCAGGAGGAACTTTCCATCTTCCCACCAGCCTTGTGGTAGGAAATAGAATCTTTCAGAAAGCATGTGGGCACCCAGACCAAGTACCCAAAATGATGATTCATCTACCGTAACAATCCTCCTTTCACAGGCTCCACAAAACCAGAGGACACTCCCCTGGCTCCCTGTCACCTCCCCTCTGTTTTGCAGAATGGGAGTCCCATGGAAATAATTTTTCCACCCCCTCCTCTGCCTACTCCTCAACTGGCTCCAGCTCCTTTTTTCCAGGTTGAAACCACCATCGGGCCCAGTGCCAAGGACCCAGAACCTCTGGGCAGCTTCTCCCTCTGGGGAGCCAGAGGCAGATTCTACAGTCCTTCCCTTACAGGCCACAGGGCCCTCCAGATGTTAATGGCAATTCATTTCATCATTACTGGCCTTTTTCCACATCAAAGGTTTATAACTGGAGAACTCACAATGGCAGGTTCTCTGCTTTTTACCCACCATGCCACTTGGGATGATTGCCAGCAGCTTTTAAAGGTCTTGTTCACCACAGAGGAGCAGGGACGTATTATTTCAGTGGCGCACAAAATTGTCCCAGACGCTGCAGGAGTTCCAACTACAGATCATGCCCCTATTGATGATTACTTTCCCTATAAGAGGCCCAATTGGGATTACAACACAGCTGCAAGTAAGGAGTGTCTCCTAGTCTATCATCAGACTCTGTTGGCAGGTCTCAAGACGGCCGCAAGTTGGCTCACTAATTTGGCAAAGGTGTACAGAAACAGGAAAGAATAGGCCAGCATTTGTGTCGAAGGTAAGTCAGATGTAACTAAGTTTATTGGGGCAGATTGGAGATATCGTTCCCAAAGTTCAGGACAGAGAAAATAAATAAAACATTAAGAGACCACCTTAACTAAATTAACCTTGGAGATTGGCGCTGACTGTGTGATGCTCCTCCCCTTTGCCATTTATAGAGTTAAGAATTCCCCTTACCAGCTAGGTTTAACTCCCTTTGAGATTATGTATGGGATGCCAGCCCCTATAGAACCCAATCTTAAGACCGATGCTACTGCTGAAGTGGATAAAACAGGTTTTGAGAAATATTTAAGGCTTCTGTGCAAACAGACAGCTCTTAAAGGGGCAAGAGGCAGCTTCTTATGTAATAAAGCTGCTAGCCTCTATAGTCATAAAAATGAGATTCAACAGGTAGTAAGATGTTTCTCCCTTGAAATTACAGTTAAAGAGAGTATAGTTTTGTTTGTTTTGAATGTGTAAGTTTACTATGATCTATATATCTTGATGTCTGATTATTGATTAAGTATATTAAGGCCTTACATAATTTCTGTCCTGTCTTAAAAACCAGGTTTATAAAATTAATAATCTAAAATATTGAAATTGCACCTCCATGTGTTTCTATACAAGAACTTTTCTTGCTGGTAGCCAACATCAAAATAATATACTTGGTATTGATTTTTAAAATACTAAATTGTTTGCATTGATAAAATTTGGTTTTGATTTTTAAAATTATGGCTATACTTTGTGACTTCAATCCTTAAAAGGGTACTTTATTTTAATATTGCAAAAACAGGTTTACAAATATGTTTAAGACAATAAAACATTTTAAAGTTTATCAAGCATTTTAGACAATGACCTTTGGCATTCTACCAGGGAACTTAGAACAGTTTTTCAATCCTTTGGGGGAGGACAAAAAACTTTAGTATTTATTATGTTAATTTCACCAAATGAAACCAAGATGTATTGTTTGGGCCAATTAAGAAAATTGCAGTTTTTATAATGTATTATGTCAGAATGATAAAATAATGAAAAAGGTTCTCATGAAAATTTTTAATATGGTCTGAAAAACAAGAAAATGTCTGATTAAATCAAAAGAACTGAGGTGGGAAAAGCCTTACCTGAAGGTATATAGAATATTATAGAATATATGAACTGTATTTGCTTTGTTTTTTACACCTGCAAGAATAATTTGAGAAAGAACCGTAAGATGTGTTATTCTTCATTTAAAAGGCTGATGTTTCTTCGATACAAAATGTTTTTTTATGTTCTTTATTGCAGCTCCATCTTAGCCCAGGGTTATATTCAAGTTATTGTTAATTATTATAAAAATATATGCCTGGTTGCCAGTTCCTATGTAAATGATTTAATGTTGTTTCTTTGTGGCCAATGGGTTTGAAATGGCCAGAATTGTTCATCTCCGCTAAGGTTGCCAGCAGTGTTTAGTTCTCCATTTAGTGCTAAACGAAAGTGTTGTCCTTTATGTTTTTTCACTGTTCAGTTTCAATGCAATGATGAGCAAGATTTGCTGGCCCTTCTATGTATTGTATCTGATTGAAAGTTTTGCTTTGATTTTAGTTCAGAAAGATAATCCAAGTTATACGGATGACTGCAGTTAGTTATAAGACTGAATGTTTTTAAGGTTAAGCCTAGGATGGGTAATTATGAAGTTGGCCTCTGTAGATCTATTTGAGATAAATATGGTTTTAAAATATTTATTTAAGGAATATGCCAGAATTAGAGATTATGACATTCTATTTCATAGGATGCAGTTTAGAATAAAAAAATTAAAAGGGAGATAAAGAATAATTCAGATATGCCTGGCCCTCAAGTTTGTCAGAGATCTGATGAATATGGCATTTTAACATGTGTAAACTTATTATGACAGAGTCCCAAAATCCTGGCAGTGGCTTCCCCAAGGTCTCCAAGAAGATTTGGGCACACTGTGACTCTGGATTATGGTATGCTAACCACTGGGCAAGACTGTTCTGCCTGGCCCACTGCTAGGGCCCAGCCTAAACTTAGACAAATCTGTGGACACCTGGAGAGTCAATGTTTCATGTTGCTAAAGGCAAGGTGAGGCCATTCTCTCATTTCTTTCTCCACAGAAACAGTCTCTCATCCTCTGTGCTGGACTGCCTCTGCTTTTGGTGCCATGAGACCACAGGAGCCAGGAACACTGCCTAGAGTGATGGACTGACTAGTTGTCATTTTGATTGGCACATGGATTGGTACATTTATTTAGCTTATAATTTATTTTTCTCAGGTCTCTGATCACATTGATCGCTAGGCTAAGCTTATGGCAGCTAAGGAGCAAACAGATCCATTGTTAGCTCATCGGTCAGTTTATTAGCTAGTTAGAATTACTAGGTACTACATTTTTATTTATAAAAGCAAACAGGTTTGCCTTACTCACAAGCTTCATGTTAGTTGCCTGTGTCTCATGGTAAATAGCTGGATAGAAAGAGCTTGTGTAGGGTCTGAGGATATAGGAGTTTAGGTGAGAATCTAGAGGATGTTATTTGATGGTTTGTGAAAATGTTTCAGGGTTGATAAATGCAAGAAAGATTAGAAGGTCTAAATAGGTATTTTAAAGTATTTGAACGTAAATTGCAATGATAAAAATAATTTAAGTCATATTAGAAATGGGAGATACTTCAGATTTCTCCCCTCTCTGCTATTGTTGTATTTATGTTGTTATAAGATTTCAGAAGCCCAGAGTTTTGAAATTGACCAATAGAGTTCTGATAAATTGATGAAATAATGACTGCTTATTATCCAGTCACAAGCTTGAGATTTTAATTGCCTTTTGTTTGTCTTCTGGAGATACATTTAGGGATGCATTTCATCATGCTGAACACATCTATACCTTGTGTATAGCTGACCCAAAAGCCAGAGCTTTTACTATGATATTTATAATATTTGCTATTTCTGAGGTAGACTTTGATATAGGAATTAGAAATATTTTAAATCTTTTCTTCTAGTTGCTTTGTTAAGGAAAGTCCAAGCACTCAGACTTTAATACTAAAGCCTTTAATGTATTTCTGCCTAACTTTCCAATGTAACATAGAGATGGGCACTAAAAGTTAATGCTAAGAAGAACTGAAAAAAAGAAGCCAAGCTCCATTGGTGGCTGATTACCAACAGCTGGGCCCACAGAAAAGGTGTTAGAGTTTCAGATAATTGATGCAATTAAATTATTTATAAAGGTTACAAAACAAACAGCTAAGAGAACTGATGCTCATTCCATCAAATGTAGTTTTACCTGTTATGCTCAGAATGTTGTTATATTAGATTTGCTGATTTGTTATTTTTCTAAGTCTTTTTATATATTTTCTTTTGCAAACTAAAAATTTATATGTTTCAGAAAATCAAAAAGTCATGAGACCTGAATCTGACATAGCTCAAACAGACCCCAGATGAGTTTTTCCCTGGTCTTGGGATTCCTCACTTTTCCCATTTACTAGACAAAGTTTAATTTCTGTTTCTAGTTTAAATTTGTCTCAGCAGATTTTCACCTGGTTGAGACTGCAAGCTGAGCCGAACTTGCTGGAAGCTGACATGATTGCTCCCTGCCTCTGCAGGTGGATCAACTATAACCAGATGCTTCTGAGGACTGCCCCATTGCCCAACCTTTGGCTGGCATTTCAGCCTTCCTAGCCCCTGATGCCAACAGTCCTATTTTCAACACTGATGCAATTTCAGAAGATGAGGCCTTCAGGCTCAAATCCCACCTAACAGGCTGTAATGTTAAGTCAAAGGGGGCTCCCTGGCACTAGCTATTATCTTGGGACCTGCTTAGCTGGAGCAGAAACTAGTATTGCAATACTGGATGTACAAAGCCAGAATTATAACAGCTCAAAGGCAGAATCTTTTACTTTATGTCATTTTTGGATCATGCTTACTTAACAAGTTGTTAGGATATATTAGGCAAAGACTAGGGACTGTACAGTTGATGGTAATGAGAACCCAGTACCACCAGTTTGAGGCTGACCATGGACTGTAAGAGCCCAAGACTGGCCTCTTTACTAAAAAGAAAAGGGGGGATGAAGAATTTAGGTTAGCCTGGGTATAACTCCGTTTTGAAATAGAGAGCCATTTTGACTGGAAGCTAAACTCAGGTACCAGGAAATATAGAATGTACACTTGGCAGACAACAAAGTTAACACTCTTAGCAACAGCCTCCAGAAATATCACAGAATAAATACTTTATAGAAAATAGAGACAATCTTCCTGGCAATAATCAATGAGAATCAGTTGGGAATTGGCTAGGAAAATTCTCCCCTATGTTTCAGATATAGTTTAGAGGAATAGCAATTGTGATCATGTCTTAGGCGATTGTGATTATGTGCCTCAGAGAAGGTCACCTCGCCCCTTTACCTTTTACCTAATCCTGTAATGTCAAGGCATGTGCCTCCTGCCCAGTTTGCTGTCATGGAAGCATGTAACCCCCCTGCTTGCAGTCTTTCCCTTTAAAAACCCTGCTTACTCAGGGCTCGAAGTCCCACTTCTCTACTGCTGCGTCAGTGAGATTTGGGTCCCGAGTTCAATCACTCTTGCAATAAAGCTCTCTTGCCCTTGCATCGCATACTCTCCTGGTGGTCTCTGAGGGTCCCGTAATCATGGCATTACACTCTGAATTTAGTGAGCTGTAGCTGTTGCTGTTAAGCTGTATTTGCTGGGCTCAGTCCTCGTGAAGATCCATGGAGTCCTGTGGTTTTGTCAGTTTAGCTAAAGATAACTGGTCGCATCTTGAAGCAGTATCTGAGGGCTGCTCCAATGGCTCTCAGGTTTTTGTAGGTCTGAGGTTGGAGAGGTGTGCCCCACTATCTCAGCCTTAATCAGTGGCAGGTGAGCACAGCATTCGTGTGTGTAGTAGAAGGCCAGAGCTTGAGGCCTGTGGGCACTCAGAAACTTTTCTAGATCTGGGTGTCCTGAGGGTTGGAACCGATGTTTTCCTGGAGTCTGTGGTGTTTGGGGGTCTGCAGGTCCGTCTGGGGTGGTGAGTAGAGCAAGCAGGCTCAGCTTCATGGCTCTACCTTGCTGGCAGCTGGGTGCCTGGATGCCTGGGTGCTTGTAGCAATCTGGGGACTTTTCCCAAGAACTGGCAGTTAAGCACCCCACTTTGGGCTCACACCTGGGTGCCTGCCAGACCTGGGTCTTTTTCCAGGGATTGTCTGGGTGACCTAAGGTTGGTCCAGATCACTTCCTGCACCATGGGGTTTTCTCTTGACGGGAAATCCCAGGCTCTGGTATTGTGGGGCTCACAGTTCAGTCTAAGACAGTGGTCAGAGCCCTCTGGTTGTGTCTGCCTCTGGGCTGGCACCTGAGCACATGGCAGGACCCAGGAACTGTTCCGAGGGTTAGCTGGGTGATCTGAAGCTGATTGAATCCCATACTGTGTGGTTTCCTCTCACCTGGGAAACACAATTGCTGGTGTTTTAGGGCCCAGAGTTCTGTCTTCTGGTCACTGTGCAGATCCTGCTGTGCTGTTGGTCAGAAGGTGTCCTCCCTGAGCCGCCGTCTTGGATCTCCCTGTTTTTTTTTTTATTTTTATTATTTACAGTTTATTCACTTTGTATCCCAGCTGTAGGTCCATCACCCATCACCTCACAATCCCACCCTTCCTCCCTCTTCTTCTCCTATGCCCTTCCCCCAGTACAATGATAGGGGAGGTCCTCCTCCCCTTCCATCTGACCCTAATCTACGATGTCTCATCAGAACTGGCTTCATTTTCTTCCTCTGTGGACTGGTAAGGCTGCTCCCCCCTCAGGTAGGGGTGATCAAAGAGCCAGCCCATGAGTTAATGTCAGAGATTGTCCCTGTTCCTATTATTGGGGAACCCACTTGGACACTGAACTGCCATGGGCTACTTCTGTGCAGAGGTTCTAAGTTTTCTCCATGCATGGTCAGTCTCAGAAATGACCCCTGTGCCCACATATTTTGGTTCTGTTGCTCTCCTTGTGGAGCTTCCGTTCCCTCCAGGTCTTTCTGTCTCCCTCTTCTTTCATACGATTCCCTGCACTCTGCAAAAATTTTGGCTGTGAGTCTCAGCATATGTTTTTATACCCTGCTGGGTAGTCTTTCAGAGACTCCTGTCCTGTTTCCTGTTTTCTCCCTGTTCTGATGTCCATCTTGTTTGCGTTTCTGAATGAAGATTGAGCATCTGACCAGGATCCTCCTCCTTGATATTTTTATTTAAAATTTTATTATATGTTTTTTTAAATTTATTTGGTGTTTCTGTGAGTGTGTGTGTGCATAGGCATGTTTATGTATACATGCAGCAGAGCATGTGTGTAGGTCAGAGAACAACTTCTGAGAGTCAGTTGTCACCTTCCACTGTGAGTGTCTCGGTTGTCATGCTTGGTGGCAAATGCTTTTATTGGCTGAGCTATCTCACAGCTTTAGAATTTTTAAATTTAGAAATGAAGAAGCAATAGCAGTAGATGTAGTAGATCTTCACTACAGAGATTTTCTAGTAGTGGTCTATATTTTGTGCAGATTATGGGCTATTTTATCCCAATGTGGACTTTAAAAAATGAAAGAAACTTAATATAAAATAATGCATAAATGGAAATCAAGCATGTCATTTTCCATTTTAGTGTATGTTACCCACATTCCACATTGGAAGACTTCCTTTAACATATGAAGGGAAGTACATCCATGAGTATTTGCTAAATTGAATTAAGAATACTTGATTTTGGAGTTTTCTAAGCCACTCAATGCATGCCATGTTCCCCTCAATTTTCTTGAAATCTCATTTCTGAAGATCACCCATCAAAGAAATATCTGGTGTATTTTCAGCAGGTATCACAATAAGGACATTCTTATTCTACATTATTTCTTGGATACATGCAATAGGCACAAAAATGATTTGTGAAAGGAAGATAATACTTTGTTGTGAGAAATCCACCCCCACAATGGTATAATGTAGCATTTTCATGCCTGAATAACCTCTTTCAAGCCCCATTTCTCAATATTTCTGTATTAAAAAACAATATATGTTCAACAAATTTGTTTATTGTCTTCAACAAATACATTGGAATCCTTGCATATCCTATTAAACCTTGATAGTCTGATCTTGGCTTACTTCTTTCTCTGTCAGGTGGGGCTTGGTGGAAAGTTAGGTGACAGCTGTTTGTTAAGAGTATGTCATTGTTATACGAAATAAAATGAAGTTAAACGTGGTGGATCTTGCAAACAAGACACAAATTATTTTCCTATCATTCCTATTTGCTTTCATGCTGTTCAGCAAAGGTTGTGTTACCTGCCTGGTGTTGAGTAATGCTTCCTAAAATTGTGCCCCAACTTCTCCTTTTTTTTAAATCATTTTTGGGGGCATGAGTGATAAAGATTTCACATGTTTCTAAGGACAAAAATAATTGAAAGCTCTAAATTCTGTTAAAGACTAATTTTTGATAAAGGCCAGACAATATTTAGGTACACTGATGGGATTCTGTATATTAATTACATACTATGAAGAAGACTGAAGAAGGAAAGTGATAATTTGAGAATTCTGTATAATTAAAGAGCATTCTCAGTTTATTAGCATATAAGTGTAAATTCATTTCATCTTCTTTACTGGTGATGTTATATTATAAAAATATTTATTTGAAGAGGAGTAAGGGATTTAATGAGTCATGGGAGACCTCAGGAGACACTTCAGTTCTCACTACAGTGAAAGACCCTGAGAAATGATTGAACTCAGTTACAGATCTATGCATTTTGACAGTCAGCTCCTAGAGGCCTTCTGTCATGAATACCTCTGATCTGCAAATGTTCCCATCTGAAGATGTGCTTTTTAATCTCTCTTCACCTGTACAGTACACAAAACATTTATACGATGGCTATGTAAATTTCTAGATTTTGTGACAAATTCGAAAATATTTTGTTTAAAGGGCAGGAAAACGTACATTAAAAAGAATATACTGAAGTCGTTTTAGGGCAGTAAAATGTAAAATGTTTCCTCTTGTTAAAGGTTTACTATTGACTTGCCATCTTAACTTTCCAAATGATAAATTACAAGTATTTGACTTGGGAGTACATGTGGCATGAGAACTGGGTTACAAGCTTGAGACTCAGACAGTTCATGCTCCATAAATACTGGTATATTAGCTTATGAACATACACCACGAGGGCTGGCTTACTGTTTTGAGTCTAACACAGTACATACACAATCAGTATTGGGATATAGTCATGAGCCTCGCACAAAACATGTACCATGATTGCTAGGTTAGTAGTGTGAGTTTCCCAAAGAACATAAACTGAAGGAATTAGTATTTATCTCCAGAATATGTATATCATGATTGATATATTATAGGTGTGAGCTTCCCACAGTACACGAAGCATGAATACTTGCTTTCAAATTGAGTCATGCATAGCACATTCACAATGAATGTTGGGTTATAAAAATGAGACTCCAAAGTATATGTGCCATGTGTGCTTGCTTTCTGTTTGTAATTTGACACTGTACACCACAATGTATGCTGGCTTTTAAAAATGAAAATTCCACAGCACAGGTAACATCAGTGCTGTCTTACTCTTGAGTCATGCACAATAAGTTGACGCTATCATGATGTTAACAAGGATTAGAGCTATGAAACTCCCACAGCACATAAATGAGGAGTCTAAAGTTTCACGCATGTATCTCCAGAATATGTGTACCATGAGTGATTTGTCATAGATGTGTACCTACCACACACAGTACATTTTCCCTGAATTGTGACCATACTGCCTTGAATCTAGCACACTATGTTCAGAAATAGTAGTAGAATAGAGCCATGAGTATTACATAGTAAGTACAAACATGAGTGAGCTCCCTTACTGAACCTTTCCACTGTAGGTACACATACTTTGTGCACTATATTGCATGTGTTTACTCTAAAGTACATGCTCTATGAGTGCTTGGTGACATGAATGACCCTCACAAAACACATGCTCCATGAATCTTGTTTTACAAAGTGTGGGTCTCCCATAACTCATGCTCCATAACTACTAGCTTACTATAAGGAATCTAGCTCTGCACATTCATAATAAATCCTAGGTTATAGACAAGAGTTAATACAAGCAAATGAATGCTACTTTACAGTCACGAATCTTCTGAATACATTCACAATGTATGCTGGGTTATATGTATGTGACTCACAAAATATGTATTCTGTAAGTGCTCTTTTCCTGATTTGAATGTAGTATAGTACATTCACAATTCATTCTGGGTTGCAGGAAAAAGCCTTGAAGAGTAAGTACAAACTCAAAAGTGTTCTCTTACAGGCATGCTTTTCCTGAATATATTCACAATGAGTAATTGTTTATAGGCATAGCCTCCCACTCTAAGTACATGTATCAAGCATACTGCATTAAAGACGTTCATCTCTCAGTTACATGTCCAATGAGTCCTGGGCTTTAGGCAGGAGGCTCACACACTACACGCACAGTGAGTGAGAGAGTTGCCGTGTGTAATCTAGCAATGTATGTTCATAGAGAATTCAGGGTTATAGGCATGAGCGTCCCACAATACAGGCACCATGAGTTCTGGGTCACTAGTGCGAGTTTTGTTTATCTTATGTTTTATTTAATTTTTATTCTTTTACGATTAATTCATTATATAGCCTCATTGAAACCCCTCCCTCAACTCCTCCCCTCCCTCCCTCTTTCTTCTCCTAGTGTACTGAAATGAGGAGTTCAACTCCTCTGCCATCTGTCCCTAGATTATCAAGTCTCCTCAGGACTGTCCAGACCCTCTTCCTCTGTATGCTAGCAAGGCCAGATGACTAGAGAAAAGTGATCAAAGGGCATGCAATTGAGTTCATGACAGAGGCAGCCCCTGCTCCCCTTACTTGGATATCCACATGAAGACTGAGCTGCCTATGAGCTACATCTGAGCAGGGAGTCTCTGTTCTCTCCATGCATCTTCCTTGCTTGGTGCATCAGTCTCTGCAGGACTCCCTGGGCTTCGGTTTTTTTGGCCTTGTTGGTCTCCTTGTGGGGCTCTTTTTCCCCTCAGTGTCCTTCTATCCCCTCCTTCTTCCATAAGACTCCCTGCACTCTGCCCAAAGTTTGGCTGTGAGTCTCAGCATCTCTTTGATTCCCTGTTGGGTGGAGCCTTTCAGAGGACCCTCTATAGTAGGTTCTCATCCTGTTCCTCTCTTCCACTGGTGTCTATCCTGTTTGGCATTCTGAATGAGATTTAACCATCCTCTCTAGGGTTCTCCTTAGTGTTTAGCTTCTTAGGTCTGTAGATGGCTATCCTATATTTTATGACTGATATCTGCTTATATGTGAGTATGTGACTGTACACCATGCCTGTCTTTCTGTTTCTGGGTTGCCTCACTAAGGATGATCTTTTCTTGTTCCATCTATTTACCAGCAAATTTCGTGATTTCCTTGTTTTTAATAGCTGAGTAGTATTCCATTGTGTAAGTGTGCCACAATTTCTCTATCCATTGAAGGACATCTAAGTTGTTTCCATATTCTGGCTATTACAAATAAAAAGGCTATGAACATAGTTGAGCAAATATCCTTGTTAAATGGTAGAACATGTTTTGGGGATATGCCCAGGAGAGGTATAGCTGGATGAGGTAGGGCTATTCCCAATTTTTCTGAGAAAGCATCAGATTGATTTCCAAAGTGGTTGTACAAGTTTGCATTCTGACCAGCAATGAAGGAGGATTCTGCTTTCTCCATATCCTCTCCAGCATGTGTTGGTACTGAGTTATTGATCTTAGCCATTCTGATCAGTGTAAGATAGAATCTCAGAGTCATTTTGATTTGCATTTTCCTGATGATTAAGGATGTTGAACACTTCTTTAAGTATTTCTCTGCCATTTAATATGCCTTTGTTGAGAATTCTCTGCTTAGCTCTGTACTCCATTTTTTAAATGGATTTTTTGGTTTGTTTGTGTCTAATTTCTTGAGTTCTTCATATATTCTGCATATTAGTCCTCTGTCGGAGGTAGGGCCGGTAAAGCTCTTTTCACAGACTCTTGGCTGTTGTTTTGCTTTACAGAAACTTTTCAGTTTCAGGAGTTCCCATTTATTAATTGTTGACCTTAGAGCCTGAGCTGTTGGTATTCTGTTAAGGAAGCTGTTTTCTGTGCTAATGAGGTAGCCTTTACTCACTTTTTATTCCAACAGACTTAGTGTGTCTGGTTTTATGTTGAGGTCTTAGATCTGCTTGGATTTTAATTTTATGCAGGGTGATAGATCTGCGTCTATTTACATTTTTCTACACGTGGACATTTAGTTAGACCAGCACCATTTGTTGAAGATGCTGTCTATTTTCTATTGTATGGTTTTGGTATTTTTGTTAAAAATCAGGTGTCTGTTATTGTGTGGGTTTATTTCTGGGTCTTTGATTCAATTCCATTCATCCACTAGTGTGTTTCTATGGCAGTATCATGCAGTTTTAATTACGGCACAACTCCTGAAGCTGTGTACTCAGTCGAAGAGGACGACCTTCCCAGAATAGAGGAGGGCCAGTCTTCTGTCAAGGGTATATGACTAGCTGTGCTCCCCTGCTAGAACCTCCAAAAAAGCTCCAGGTCCGTATTAGTGTGAGTTTGACTGTTTTGAATTGTGCACAGTAACCACTGAAACAAGCATGCTGGTTAATGGTGTTGGTCTCCCACAGTATATAAACAATGATGCTGTGTTACAAGCATGGGTATACAGAATATGGGCACACAAATATTTTGTGAGATGTATTTACCTCCCACAGTACAGTCACAATTGATTTATTTTGGATTATTGTGTGGTGCACATTGTACACATTATGGATTAGTGGTGGGTTATTGGCATGAGTATTGCAGTCAGTACAAGCACATGAATGAACTCCCTCATGGGAATGAGCATAGTACTATAGTACCCTACATTCAAAATGAGTGCTGAGTTATAAAAATGAGCCCTTTACAACATGTGTTTGATTAGCAGTGTGAGTCTCCCACAGGACATAAGTCATATGTACTGGGTTACTAGTGTATATGTCAAGCAATTGTACACCATGCAGACAATGTTCTAGGAGTGAACCTTCTACAGTACATACACCATGAATACAGGCTTATTGTGTTTTTAATTTATTATTTATTTATTACAATTTATTCACTTTGTATCCCAGCTGTAATCCCAACCCTGGTCTCCTCCCAGTCCCAATATTTCTCCCTCTACTCTTCTTATGCCCCTCCCCTAGTCCGCTGATGAGGAGGTCTTCCTCCTCTTCTATCCAACCTAGCCTATAAGCCTCATCAGGACTGGCTGCATTGTCTTCCTCTGTGGCCTGGTAAGGCTGCCCCTTCCCCCCAGGGAGAGGTGATCAAAGAGCCAGTCACTGAGTTCATTCCAGAGACAGCCCCTGTTCCCTTTACTAGGGAACCCACTTGGAGACTTATGTACCATGGACTACATAAAAGCAGGGGTTCTAGGTTATCTCCATGCATGGTCCTTGATTAGAATATCAGTCTCAGAAAAGACCCCTGTGCCCAAATTTTCTGGTTCTGTTGTTCCCTTGTGGAGCATCTGTCCCCTCCAGGTTTTCTATCTCCCCCTTGTTTCATAAGATTCCCTGTACTCTACCCAAAGTTTGGCTATGAGTCTCAGCATCTGCTTTGATACCCTGCTTGGTAAAGTCTTTCAGAGGCCCTCTGTGGTAGGTTCCTGTCCTGTTCCGTTTTTTCCTCCTTCTGATGTCTAGCCCATTTGACATCCTGCCAACTGCAATCTACAGATTCAATGCAATTCCCTTTATTTACTTTTAAGTAATTTATTTATTTTTATATTAATCACAGGTTATGTACTTTGAATCCCAGCTGTAGCCCCCTCCTTCATTCCCTCCCACTCTCACTATCCCTCCCTCATCTTCTCCCTGCCCCCCCCACGTCCATTGATAGGGGAGGACCTCCCCTCCTTACATCTGACCCTAGCTTATCATGTCTCTTCAGGGCTGGCTGCAATGACCTCTTCTGGGATCAAGCTAGGTTGCTCCTCCTTCAGGAGACAGGGGAGAGGGATGATGGAAGAGCCAGCCATTGAATTCATGACAGAAATAGTCCCTGTTCTCCTTACTAGGGTACCCAGTTGGATACTGAGCTACCATGGGCCACATCTGAGCAGGAGTTCTAGTTTATATCCACACATGGTCCTTGGTTGGAGAAACAGTCTCATAAAAGATCCCTGTGCCCTGATCTATTTGGTCTTTGTGGAGCTCTTGTCCTCACCAAGTCTTACTAACTCCCCTTTTTCATATGATTCCCTGAACTCTGCTGAAGGTTTGGTTGTGATTCTTAATATCTGCTTTAATACATTGCTAGTTAGCGTGTTTCAGAGGCCTTCTGTGGTAGGCACCTGTCCTGTTGTTTTTTTTTTTCTCCTACATTCAATGTCCATCCCATTTGTCCATCTAAGCAGGGATTGATCATCACACCCTGGGTCCTCCTTCTTGCTTATCTTCCCTCGGTGTACAGATTTCAGCATGTCCA
>CM053755.1:52117916-52158909 GCA_028658305.1 Pachyuromys duprasi | reverse complement strand
AACTTTGTATCACCAAAATAGATATTCTGAGGCACTGTGAACAGACACACGCACAAAAACAATGAAGCCCTTCTCACAAACAAGGTAAAATACAAGCAAATGTGAGAACCTTTTAAATATGCCTTATAGGGCAGTAGGTGAGGAGTAACAGTCCGGGCTACTATTGTTTCAAAAGAAAAATACAGGGAATGCTGCTGTCAAAAACAAACAAACAAAACTTGCATTATACTGCAGTTTTAACAGATTTGTGTAGATTGTTACACTATCATAAAAATTTTGGTGAAATCAAAATTGTATGAATTATTCCAGTCTGTGGGCTGTCCTTTTGTTCTGATGAAAGTGTCCTTTGCTTTACAGAAGCTTTTCAGTTTCATGACGTCCCATTTATTGATTATTGATCTTGGAGCATGTGCTGTGTTCTGTTCAGGAAGTTGTCTCCTGTGAACAATGACTTCTAGGCCCTTTCCCAATTTTTCTTCTAACTGATTTAGTGTGTCTGGTTTTATTGTGAGGTCTTTGATCCACTGGGACTTTAGTTTTGTGCAGGGTGATCAATATGGATCTATTTGCGTTTTTCTGCATGTAGACATCCAGTTGGACCAGCACCATTTGTTGAAGATGCTGTCTTTTTTTCCATTGAACTGTTTTGGCTTCTTTGTCAAAAATGAAGTATCCATAGGTGTGTGGATTTATTTCTGGGTCTTCTAATCAATTCCACTGATCCACCATTCTGTTTCTATACCAATACCATGCATTTTTTTTTTTTACTAATACTCTGTAGTACAGCTTGAGATCAGGGATGGAGATACCTCCAGATGATATGTTGTTGTACAGGATCATTTTGGAAATTCTGGGTTTTTTTGTTTATCCATATGAAGTTCAGAATTTTTCTTTCAAGGTTTGTAAATAATTGTGTTGATATTTTTATGGGAATTGTGTTGAATCTGTAGATTGCTTTTGGCAGGATGGCCATTTTCACTATGTTAATTCTACTGATTCATGAGCATGGGAAAGCTTTCCATATTTTGATATCTTCTTCATTTTCTTTCTTCAGAGACTTGAAGCTTTTTTCAAACAGGTCTTTCACTTGCTTGGTTAGGGTTATACTAAGTTACTTTATATTTTTAGTGGCTATTGTGAAGGGTATTGTTTCCCTAATTTCTTTCTCAGTCCTTTTGTTTTTGGTATGCAAGAGGGCTTCTGATTTTTTTGAGTTAATTTTTGTATCCATCCACTTTGCTGGAGGTATTTATCAGTTGAAGGAGTTCTCTGGTTGAATTTTAGGGGTTGCTCACATATACTATTCTATCATCTGTGAATAGTGATACTTAGACTTCTTCCTTTCTGATTTGTATCCCCTCGATCTCCTTTAGTTGTCTTATTGCTTTAGCTAGGACTTCAAGTACTTTAAGGCTGGGAAAGGAACTTTGAATACCCTATATCTGACAGAGGGATAATATCCACAATATATAAAGAACTCAGGAAGTTAAAAAGCAACAAAACAAGTAATCCAATTCAAAAATGGGGTACAGAACTAAACAGAGAATTTTCTGTAGAGAAATATATAGAATGGCAGAAAAGTACTTAAAGTCATCAGGAAGATACAAATCAAAACGACCCTGAGATTTCACCTGACACCCATTAGAATGGCTAAGATCAAAAACTCAAGTGACAATACATGCTGGAGAGGATGTGGAGAAAGGGGAACCCTCCTCCATTGCTGGTGGGAAGGTAAACTTGCACAATCACTTTGGAAATCTGGTTCTTTCTCAGACAATTAGGAATAGTGCTACCTCAAGATCCAGCTATACCACTCCTAGACATATATCCAAAAGATGCTCAAGTACACAACAAGGACATTTGCTCAACCATGTTTGTAGCAGCTTTATTTGTAATAGCCAGAATCTGGAAACAACCCAGATGTCCCTCAGTTGAGGAATGGATACAGAAATTGTGGTACATTTACACAATGGCATACTACTCAGCAATAAAAAACAATGATATCATGAAATTTGCAGGCAAATGGTGGGATCTAGAAAAGATCCTCCTGATTGAGGTGTCCCAGAAGCAGAAAGACACACACAATATATACTCACTAGTAAGTGGATATTAGACATATAATATAGGATAAACATACTAAAATCTGTAACCTAAAGAAGCTAAGCAAGAAGGAGAACTCTGGGTAATATGATCAGTCCTCACTCAGAAAGACAAATGGGATTGACATTGGAAGAAGGAGAAAACAGGAAACAGGACAGGAGCCTACCACAGAGGGCCTCTGAAAACATCTACTCAGTAGGGTATCGAAGCAGATGCCAGGCCAAACTTTGGGCAGAGTGCAAAGAATCCTATGAAAGAAGGGGAAGATAGTGTAACCTGGAGAGGACAGGAGCTCCACAAGGAAAGCAACAGAACCAAAATATCTGGACTCACCTAGAACCCTTGCTCAGGTATAGCCCAGTACAGCTCAGTATCCAAGTGGGTGTCCTAGTAAGGGGAACTCAGTGAAGGGCTCTTCGACCACCCCCTCCTCAAAGGGGAGCTGCCTTGCTAGGCCACAGAGGAGGACAATGCAGCCAGTCCTGATAAGCCCTGATAAGCTAGAGTCAGATAGAAGGGGAGGTGGACCTCCCCTATCAGTGGATTTGGAGAGAGGAATGGGAGAAGATGAGAGAGGAAGGGTGGGATTGAGAGGGAATGAGGGAGGGGGCTACAGCTGGGATACAAAGTGAATAAACTGCAATTAATATTTTAAAAATAAACATTTAATTTTTTTAAAAAAATTATCGTAGGGTCATTCCAATATCTTGCTGATTTCTTTTACTCTTTAAAGTCCATGTATGTTTCTGAACACAATGTATGTAAAGGATATGTCTCAGAGCAACATCAAAAGTTGACCTATAGTCATTAATAGTTGTGATTTTCTCTCTTCCTCAGCTTCATCATTCAGGAAAATAAGGCTTCAGTATTGAAAGAGCTTAGAGTAGCATACATGGGAACCTCAGCCAGAGCCTCTGGAACAGGACTGAGCTGTTTGTGGTACATGGGAGAAAAGAAAATCTGGAATCCTTTAATATCGTGCATGATTGTGATAGAGGCCATAGAGCACAGGAAGCTTGCCAGTCACCTGTATTCTGAAGTTACATATAGTCTCAGGACTAGGCATTATAAGAGAATTAAAAAGTAATATACAAACTAAAACACATTGCTACATAAGTGGATTTATATAACAAATGGCAAAAGGTATTTTGATTAGGTTTTTAAGGAAAGAGTGACCATCACTTTGAATATTTATGTGTGTGCTAATGTGACTAAGTGCGTGTGTTGGCAGAGGTTGACATCAAATGCCACTCAGCAGGTACTGGGCTCTGGGGGTTGAGCTCTGGTTCTCATGCTTGCACTCCAAAGACTTTGTCAACACAGCAATCTGCCAGCTCCCAGGGTCCCTAAAGACCCAACTCAAATTAACTACCCCTCTTTCATAGTTGACAGCAGCATCAAATATCAGTTTCTGTATTAAGAGCCGAAATTTGAGCTCTTGTGTACTGATTTTAAAATAGAAATAATAAGCATATATTTTCACAGTTTGTATGTGTGTGTGTGTGTGTGTGTGTGTGTGTGTTTCTATTTACAGAGATAACCCAAAGAAAACCTAGCAAAGGCTTGAAAGACAGTACACAACTAAAAAAATAGGAAGAGAAAAAATAATCTGCCATAAACATTTTAGACAAAGTTTTCCGTAGAAAATACACTCTTCAGTAGAGCAACACATAGAGTAAAAGACAAAGAAATACATGAAAAAATCTATACTTATTTGCCACAGTGTTTAAATCAGCTGTTAACCCATCCTCAGTCCAGTACCCTCAGCTACTAAACAGACAGCTTGGAGCCTGCAGATGTGGAGCTCATGAGAGATGTTTTTCTGTCAGCATAAGTGAATGTTAACCTTCCCATGTGTGTGGCAGCCTTTGGAAAGGGCATTTAGGGGTAAATACTGATTTTACCGTCTAGAAATACAATCTATAATTATAAAACAGGTTTCCCCATAACTTATACCTGTAGATTAATTAAAAAATTAATTATGATACCTCTTTAAAAGTCAAGCTTTTTTTAGCATAAATTGCTATCATAGACTCATAATTTATTTGTAAGGAGAGATTCTTCTCCAGCACCACTCTCCTTTGTTAGTAGATTGACTAATTCTTAACTAAGAACAGATTAAGCATTAACCAATTTGCCACTGGTCAGGAAGGGGAAAAGAACATCATATTTGGGTTCAATATCCCCTTTGATGTTGGGAAACACAAATCCCATCACAATACATCACCTGAATTTTTAATGACTCACCAGAAAAATAGGTACCTTATCAATGAGCTGTTTCAAAGAGTAGAAACAAGGTCTTTTAAGAAGCACACATTTCAAAGTTCTAGCTGTCATAATGTAAGGAGATGGAGTCAGCTAATGAGTGCACACACATAACGTTAAAGAGCAGCATTGATTGAGATTCACAAAATGTTTCACCACACAAAGCTGGTATGACAATGATGAGCTTCTTCTGTCTCCTCTAGTGTGATTTGTTATTGAACACTGAGATAATTGTATTCAGGAGCCAAATAAAGAATGAGAAGGCAAGTAATCAAAGAGCAGGCAACCGAGTTCATGACTGAGGCAACCCCTGCTCCCATTACTCGGGAATCCACATAGAGACTGAGCTGCCAATCCACATCTTAGTAGGGGGTCTAGGTACTCTCCATGCATGCAACTTGGTTGGTGCATCAATCTCTGCAGGACCACTTGGGCTAACAGCTTTTGTGTGTGTGTGTGTGTGTGTGTGTGTGTGTGTGTGTGTGTTGTGGGTCTCCTTGTGGTTCTCCTTCATGTCCTCCTATTCCCACCCCCTCTTCTTTCATAAGACTTCCTGCACTCTGTGCAAAGTTTGCCCCTGGTGATGCAGCCATACCAGGCCACAGAGGAAGAGGATCCAGACAGTCCTGATGAGACTTGTCAAGCTATGGGCAGATGACAGTAGTGAAAAACTCTCCCTTTCAGTGGATTAGGGGAAGGGGATAGAGGAGAAGAGGAAGGGAGGATGGGACAGGGAGGATTTGAGGGAGGGGACTTCAATCAGGATATATAATGAATAAATTGCAAAAAAATAAAAAATAAAAAAGAGTGAGGATCCATCTGCTCACTGTGCTGGGAAACCTGCTGATCCTTGTGCTCATCCACACAGACCCCAGACTCCACACTCCCATGTATTTTTTCCTCGGAAACCTGTCCTATGCTGACCTTTGGTTTTCTACCACTGTGGTCCCCCAGGTGCTCATCTACTTCCTGGTGAAGAGGAAGACCATTTCTTTTGCTGGATGCACCACACAGATACTGGTGTTACTTCTGGTGGGATGCACAGAATGTGCACTGCTAGCAATGATGTCCTATGACCGATGTGTGGCTGTCTGCAAGACTCTGTACTACTCCACCATCATGACACACTGGTTTATTTATTCTTTTATACAGTATTATGCCAACATGTATCCTTACACACCAGAAAACGGCACCAGATCTCATTGTAGATGGTCATGAGCCACCATGTGATTGCTGGGAATTGAATTCAGGACCTTTGGAAGAGCAGACAGTGCTCTTAACAGCTGAGCCATCTCTCCAGTCCAAAATCTTGGTTTTAATGGGTGCTGAGAAGGTACTTCATGAACAAGGAATGGCCATGCATGCCTGTTGTATTAAACGTTAATATTTTCTCTTGATACATCTTCTGGTAACACTGCTGTTAATCCTAAATAGCTGTATAACCAAATCACCACACAAAGACTATGATTTATTTTGTTAACCTAGAACACAATGCTGGGCAATAGTTACTCCATCCTAAACCTCCAAGCCCTCATAGCTTCCTAACATTTAGATTCACCCATTATACTTGCTTCCTGTGATATCCTAAGGTCTGGCTCATTCTCCAAGTTGTTCCAAGACCTCTCTTCCTGCCTCTCTCTCCCAGGCTCTGTTCTTCCTTCTCTGCCTCCCACTCCTTCCTTTCCTCTGGCTCCTCCCCTCTCCCGCCTACTTTTTCCTCTCCATTGCTCAAAGCTGTGGCTGGTTGTTTTATTTTGGCATGTTTACACAAAGTTGAGACAGATGATGCTTAGAATAAGTATCACATGCAATGTCCGGATTGAAACCAGAGAGTGGGGGAGAGAAATCAGCATTTGAATGAAAAACGGTAAGGTGTATACATTCCAAAAGAATATTATACCAACACATGCCAGAAATTCTAGCACATAGGAAGTGAACTCAGGAAGATCAGGAACTCAATCAGCTACATCATCAGTACCAGGCCAGACTAGGGTACTTGAGACCTTATAAAATAAATAAATAAGTTAATTAATTAATTAATAAAGCAAAGAAACAACAAAAACCCCAAGTATCAGGGGGTGGTGATCAAAGAGCAGGCACCTGAGTCTATGTCAGAGATAACCCTTGCCCCCCTTACTAGAGATACCACATGGGGACTAAGATGCCCATGGGCTACATCTGAGCAGGGGATCTATATGATATCCATGCATGATACATGGTTGACTAATCAGTCTCTGCAAGACTCCCTGAGCCCAGAGGTTTGGCTCTGTTGGTCTCCTTGTAGAGCTCCTGTGCCCTCCAGGTCTTTTATTTTAAAATTAAATTTTTATTTTTTAATATTAGTTATAGTTTATTAACTTTGTATCCCAGCTGTATCCTACTCCCTGATTCCCTCCCAACCCCATCCTCCCTCCCTCATATTCTCCCTACCCCTTTCCAAGTCCACTGATAGGGGAGGATCTCCTCCCCTTTTATCTGACCCTAGCTTATTAGGTATCTTCAGTACTGGATGAAAAGTCCTCCTCTGTGGCCTAGCAGGGCTGCTCTTCCCTCAAGTGGGGGATGGGGAGTCAAAGAGCCAGCCTTTGAGTTCATGTCAGAAATAGTCCTTGTTCCCTTTACAAGGGTACCTGCTTGGATAGTGAGCTACCATGGGCTACATCTGAGAAGGAGTTCTAGGTTATATCTGTACATGGTCCTTGGTTGGAGATACAATCCTGTGCCCAGATATATTTGGTCCTTGTGGAGATCCTGTCCTCTCCAAGTCATACTAACTCTCCCTTTTTTCATATGATTCCCTGTACTCTGCTGTAGGTTTGGTTATGAGTCTTAGTATCTGCTTTTTTTTTTTAGTATTTCTAATTAACATTTTTATTTTATATTAATCACAGGTTATATATTTTGTATCCCAGCCTGCATTCCCTCCCTATCCCCCCATCCCTCCCTCATCTCCTCCCTGCTCCTTTCTAAGTCCACTGATAGGGGAGGGCCTCCTCCCCTTCCATCTAACTCTAGCTTATCAGGTCTCTTCAGGGCTGGCTGCAATGTCCTTTTCTGTGGCCTAGCAAGGCTGCTCCTCCCTCGGGGGGTGGGGGGGCGGTGTCAAAGAGACAGCCATTGTGTTCATGTCTGAAATAGTCCCTGTTCCCCTTACTAGGGTAACCACTTGAATATTGAGCTACCATTTGCTACATTCAAGCAGAGGTTCTAGGTTATATCCACACATGGTCCTTGGTTGGAGAAACAGTCTCATGAAAGACCCCTGTCCTTGTGGAACACCTGTCCTCTTCAGGTCATACTATCTCCCCCTTCTTTCATATGATTCCCTGCACTCTGCCAAAGGGTTGGTTATGTGTCTTAATATTTGCTTTGATACACTGCTAGGTAGAGACTTTCAGAGGCTCAATGGTAGTTTCCTGTCCTGTTACTTGCTTTTATGAATAAAACTGCTACAAACATGGTTGAACAAATGTCCTTGTTTTGTACTTGAACATCTTTTGGATATATGCCTAGGAGTGGTATAGCTGGATCTTGAGGAAGCGCTGTTCCTAATTGTCTGAGAAAGCACCAGACTGATTTCCAAAGTGGTTGTACAAGTTTACATTCCCACCAGCAATGGAGGAAGGTTTGCCTTACTTCACAACCTCTCCAGCATGTGTTGTGACTTGAGTTTTTGATCTTAGCCATAATGATGTGTGTCAGGTGAAATCTCAGGCTTGTATTGATTTTCATCTCTCTGATGGCTAAGGATGTTGAACATCTCTTTAAGTGTTTCTCTGCCATTCTATATTCCTCTACAGATAATTTTCTGTTTAGTTCTGTATCCCATTTTTCAATGGGATTGCTTGATTTATTGCTTTTTACCTTCTTTGGTTCATTATATGTTCTGGATATTAGCCCTCTGTCAGATATAGGGTTGGTGAGGATCTTCTAATCTGTAGCCTGTCATTTTGTTCTGACAACACTGTCCTTTGCTTTACAGAAGCTTTTCAGTTTCATGAGGTCCCATTTATTGATTGTTGTTCTTAGAGCCTGTGCTGTTGGGGTTCTGTTCAAAAAGTTGTCTCCTGTGCCAATGAGTTCAAGGCTCATCCCCACTTTTTCTTCTAACCAATTTAATGTGTCTGGTTTTATGTTGAGGTCTTTGATCCACTTGGACTTTAGTTTTGCACAGGGTGATAAATATGGATCTATTTCATTTTTCTGCATATAGATATCCAGTTGGACCAGCACCATTTGTTGAAGATGCTGTCTTTTTTCCATTGAATGGTTTTGGCTCCTTTGTCAAAAATCAAGTATTCATAGGTGCGTGGGTTTATTTCTGGGTCTTCTATTCAATTCCATTGATCCTCCTTTCTGTTTCTATGCCATACAATGCAGTTTTTATTACTATTACTCTGTAGTACAGCTTGAGATCAGGGATGGAGATACTTCCAGATGATCTGTTCCTGTACAGGATCATTTTGGCAATTCTTGGGTTTTGTTTCTCCATATGAAGTTGAGAATATTTCTTTCAAGGTCTGTAAAGAATTGTGTTGGTATTTTGATGGAATTGCATTGAATCTGTAGATTGCTTTTGGCAGAATGGCCATTTTCACTATGTTAATCATACCAATCCATGAGGATGGGAGGTCTTTCCATCTTCTGAAACGTTCTTCAATTTCTTTCTTCAGAGATTTGAAGTTTTTTTCAAACAAGTCTTTCACTTGCTTGGTTAGAGTACTTTATGTTATTAGTGGCTATTGTGAAGGGTGTTGTTTCCCTAATTTCTTTCTCCGTCCTTTTGTCTTTTGTATACAGGACGGCTATTGATTTTTTTTTTTAGTTAATTTTGTCTCCAGCCACTTTGCTGAAGGTGTTAATCAGCTGTATGAATTCCCTGGTAGAATTTTTGGGGTCACTCAGGTATACTATCATATCATCTGCAAATAGTGATACTTTGACTTCGTCCTTTCTAATTTTTATTCCCTTGATCTCCTTCAATTGTCTTATTGCTCTAGCAAGGACTTCCAGAGCCATGCTGAAGAGTATGGAGAGAGTGGGCAGCCTTGCCTTGTCCCTAATTTCAGTGGGATTGATTTAAGTTTCTCTTCGTTTAGTTTGATGTTGGCTATAGGTTTGCTGTATATTGTGTTTACTATGTTTAGGAATGTGCCTTGTATTCCTCATATCTCCAAGACTTTAAACATGAATGGATGTTGGATTTTTTCAAATGCTTTTTCAGCATCTAAGGAGATTATCATTGATTTTTTTTGTTGTTCAGTTTGGTAATATGGTGGATCACATTGATGGATTTCTGTATATTGAACCACCTGTGCATACCTCCAGTTCTTTTTATCTCCTTCTTCCATAAGATTCCCTGCACTGTGCCAAAGTTTGGCTATGAATCTCAGTGATTTCTTTCATACCCTCATAGAAAAAAAGGATCCAGACAGCCCTCATAAGACCTGATAGGCTATGGTCAGATAGTAGGGCTAAGGACTTCCCCTATTAGTGGATTAGGGGAGGCACATTGCGGAGAGAGAGGTTGCGGTTGGGAGGAGATGAGGGAGGGAGCAACAGTGGGGATACAAAGTGAATAAATTGTAATAAATCATAATAATAATGAAAAATTAAAACAACAACAACAACAAAACTCGAGTATTACCATTGCCCTTTCAACATCCAAATGCATCATTTATAATTGTGTCTTTTGGCACATCTTTTTTGGTAGTTATTCATATATTCCTGCAAACCAAAGACTAATCTTGTTAATATTGATTATTCCACATAAATATTAATATTCTCCCTTTCACCTTTAAACGACTGTTTAAAAATCAATCTCAATTATCCTATTTTAAGGAACTGTACTAGATGATTTTGTTTCTTTCATTAGGTTATAATGAACCCTTTTTGGTTTTTAAATAACAGACTCTTTAAAATTATGTAACATAACTAACATTTTAATATCATAAAATTTTTCCAAGTAGCACCATTAATTTAGATTATAGCTTAAAATTGGTGACCAGCCATGTATAGCTTGTAATCATATATATATATATATATATATATATATATATATATATATATATATGGTTAAAGACGATTTATCCACATTTATAAATAGATAGCCTCATACACAGCAAATAAAAACAGGCTAAAAGAGCAATGTTTGAACCAATCTTTTATATTTAGAAAAATATACTTTTCTGTGCAAAAGATCGCGTGTGTAATTAGGAAGACATGTTGCCCCGTGTCCACTGCTGACACTATGAAGCTGATATGTATGTTCTGAGGACCAGCACTTGTTCTCTGAAAATTCTGTAACATTTAGCATCAACAAAATTGCTAGTAAAAAAACCAAACTGGAACTACATCATCACTTAAAGGCATATGGGTGGTGCTCACAGTGATGCAAAAAGCTGCATTTTTGTTTCCCTCTAATACAATTAGCAAGAAATGCCTCCAATTTTGTGACTATGTGCCAATAATTTACATGTGTGAATTGTTAACATGAGTATGACCAACTGACAATTTCTTGCCTACAATTAAAATTAAAGAAATCTGAAAAGCAACAGTGTAACAATTGTCTTGGTAACAAAACTTATCTTGAACTGGCATTGTATACTTTTAAAACTTAATATAGTCTTCTTCTGGAGAGAGGAAACCAATTGATTATCTAATACCAAATTATGAACCCTGAAAACTTACATACAAGTAAACATAACACATTAAAGAGGTTGTATTTAGGGATGTATGTGTATGTGTATGATGTATATGGTGAATATGAAGGATATGTACATGTATATGGTGTATATGTGTGTATATGATGTATATATGTATGTATATGATGTATATGGTATGTATGATGTGCAAGTACATGTATATGATGTATACAGTATAACATATATGTATATGAAGTATATGATATATGTGTGTATGTGTGTATATGATGTCTACGATGTATATGTGCATGTGTGTGTCTGTGTACATGTATACATACATGTGTGTATATACATGCATATATATATGTAACAACCATTTATGTAAAAAGGTGTGAATTTGAAAAGGAGAAAATGGAAGTGTTGGGAAGGGTTTAGAAGGAAGAAAGGAAAGGAGTAAGTGATACAGTCATATTAAAATCTCAAAATATATCAGATGTAATAAAGACATTTCATTCTAGAAATGTTTTAGAGGCATTATAGAAATGTTCCTTATAAGTGTAGAAGATGTTTGTAATACATGTAATGAATAATTTATGATTACAACTTCTAAATTCTGAAAATTTCTGAAATTTAAATTAATTTTTACTTACATTTCCAAGTAAGTGATTTGGGGTTCTATATTGACTGATTTGAAATTCTCCAAGTTTTTATTTAATTAACTTTAAAGAATAAGAGTATTTTAAGAAAAACAGTTAATAAGCTTTATTTTAATTCATATCATAAAAGAAGATATAATCTAGAGGTAATATATTCACAAATTCAGATAATTTCTAATTAAATAAATACATATCCTTCTTAAAAAATTTAATGTATTTTATTCAACCCAGTGTATCAAAAATATTATTTCAATACATAATCAATACAAAAATTTCAAAATATTTTATACTCTATTTATTCCTATTAAACGTTTTATTAATTTCTATTTTTATATTAATTATAGTTTATTCAGTTTGTATCCCAGCTGCAGCCCCCTCTCTCATTCTCTCCCAATTCCACCTTCCCTTATCTCCTCCCATGCCCCTTTCCAAGTCCACTGATAGGAGAGGTCTTCCTCCCTTTCCATCTGACCCTAGCCTATCAAGTCTCATCAGGACTGGCTTCATTGGCTTCCTCTGTGGTCTGGCAAGGCTGCTTCCCCCTCAGGGGGAGGTGATCAAAGAGCCAGCCACTAAGTTCATGTCAGAGACAGTCTTTGTTCCCCTTACTAGGGAAACCCACTTGGATGCTGAACTGCCGTGGTTTACATCTGTGCAGAGATTCTAGGTTATCTCCATGCATGGGCCTTGGTTGGAGTATCCATCTCAGAAAAGACACCTGTGCCCAGATTTGTTTTTGATTGTTTCTGTTGCTCTCCTTATGGAGCTCCTGTCCTCTCCAGGTTTTACTATCTTCCCCTTCTTTCATAAGATTCCCTGCACACTGCCCAAAGTTTGGTTATGAGCCTCAGAATCTGCTTTGTTACACTGTTGGGTAGAGACTTTCAGAGGCCCTCTGTGATAGACTCCTGTCCTGTTTTCTATTTTTGCCCTCTTCCAATGTCCATCCTGTTTGTCTTTCTGAGTGAGGATTGATCATCTTACCTAGGGTCATCCTTTTTCCTTAGCTTCTTTGATATACAGATTTCAGTATGTTTATCCTATATTATATTTCTAATATCCACTTATAACTGAATATATACCATGTGTGTCTTTCTCCTTCTGGGAAATCTCACTCAGGATGATCTTTTCTAGATTCCACCTGTGAATTTCATGATTTCTTTGTTTTTAATTGCTAAGTAGTATGCCATTGTGTAAATGTACCACAATTTCTGTATCCATTCCTCAACTGAGGGACATCTGGGTTGTTTCCAGGTTCTGGCTCTTACAAATAAAGCTGATATGAACATGGTTGAGTAAATGTCCTTGTTGTGTACTTGAGCATATTTTGGACATATGCCTAGGAGTGGTGTGGCTGAATTTTGAGGAAGTGCTATTCTTAATTGTCCGAGAAAGTGCCAGATTGATTTCCAAAGTGGTTATAAAAGTTTACACTCCCACCAGCAATGGAGGAGGATTTCCCTTTCTCCACGTTCTCTTCAGCATGTGTTCTCACTTGAGTTTTTGATCTTAGCCTTTCCAATGGGTGTAAGGTGAAATCTCAGCGTCATTTTGATTTGCATTCGCCTGATAACTAAGGATGTTAAGCATTTCTATTTTTATTAAATCTTCAATCAGTCAAAATCCAGTATATTTTAGTGTATATTTCTTTTTGGAATCATCAATTTTTAATTGCTTGCTATCTGTCCTCATGTGGCTGTGGCTGTCTTGAAGAATAGCATAAGTTTGTTTCAAACCTGTTTTGGTTTCTCCTTTTGAAGCTCTTCAATATCCAGAGATGTAATTGGAAAGTTGGCCAGATGGTGGCCTGCCATGAGTGCTGTTTCCTGACCATCTTTTATTTTTAAATTTAAATTTATTTATTACAGTTTATTCACTTGGTATCCCTGCTGCAGTCTCCTCCCTTGTCTCCTCCCAGTCCTTCCCCATCCCTTTTCTTCCCCTATGCACTTTCCCTATTCCCCTGATAGGGAAAGTCCTATCAGGTCCTTCAAGGTTGGATGCATCATTTTCCAATATGGCCTGGCAAGTCTGTACCCCTACCCTGGAGCAGGTGATCAAAGAGCCGGTAACTAAGTTCATGTCAGAGATAGTCTCTGTACCCCTTACTAGAGGACCCACTTGGAAACTGAGCAGCCAATGGGCTTCCTTTGCACAGGGCTTCAAGGTCCTCTCCATGAATGGTCCTTAGTTGGAGTATCAGTCTCAGCAGGCTCTCCTGGGCCCAGGTATTTTGGCTCTGTTGTTCTCCTTGTAGAGTTCCTGTTCCCTCCAGGTCTTTCTATCTCCCTCTTCTTCCATAAGAACTCCAGCACTCTTTCCAAAGTTTGGCTATGAGGCTCAGCATCTGCTTCAATACCCTGCTGGGTAGAGTCTTTTAGTGGTCGTCTGTGGTAGGCTCCTGTCCTGTTCCCTGTTTTCTCTCTCTTCTAAAGTGTCTATCCCATCTGCCTTTCTGAGTAAGGATTGATCGTCTTACCCAGCATCCTCCTTGTTGCTTAGCTTCTTTAGGTGTGCAGATTTTAGTTTATTTATACTATATTATATGGCTAATATCCTCTTGTAAGTGAGTATTTATCATTGTGTCTTTCTGCTTCTGGGTTAACTCACTCAGGGTGATCTTTTCTAGTTCCCACAATTTCCCTCAAATTTCATTATTTCCTTGTTTTTAATTGCTGAGTAGCATTCCATTGCGTAAATGTATCACACTTTCTGTATCCAGTCCTCCTACTGAGGTAAATTCACATTCTTAATATTAAACTTGCAGTTTTTGATTTTTTATTGTCCATATACAAATGATTTATTATTGATAGCTTCTTTTTTAAGTGGCCAACAGACATTTGGAAAATTGCTACTTATTTTGGTTAATCATACAGTGACTAAAGTCTAATATGATTCATAGACCAGAAGTTATCTTTCCACTTAGCCATTCTTGACAACGTGACTGTGGCTGACGCAGTATTATTGGCTAGAGCTGTGGAGCTTGAAGAGAGCAAATGAGTATTGACTGCAGTGATGGAGATGACAAGTCTCAGGAGGATCCCTGCTCACAGAAGACAGACTGAGGAGTAATGACATTGGCAACACTGTGTGAATAAAAGGGGGCTGTGGGCTGTCAAGGGAGGACCGTGATTGCTAACTGGGTGGTGCATCTTTCATGGTTAAAAGGAAAGGAAATTATCTTGTAGGAGTAAGCTCTCCATCTGAAAAATGAGAGTGCTGCTCTAGCAGCCCAGAAATTACGATACTGTAAAACTTCACCTAGATTTTACAGTCCTAAAGAAGACCTGTGAACGGGACTAGAGACATGGTTCAGTGGTAAATAGCACACATTGCTCTTCCAAAGGTCCTGAGTTCAATTCCCAGAACCCACATAGCAGCTTACAACTATCTGATGCCATCTCCTGGTGTGCAGATGTACATGCAGACAAAGTACCCATGTATGTAAAATACATAAAGAAATAAATCTTTCAAACAAACAGGAAAATTAGAGGGAAAGATAGTAGAACCTGAAGGGAACAGGAGCTCCACAGAAGACAAACAGAGCCAACTAAACAGTGCCCAAAGGGACTTGTGGAGACTGAAGCACCAAGGACCACACATAGGCTGGATCTAAGCCTTCTACACAGAGGTGTCCCAGGCCTCATGTGGGATCTCTGGTAAGATGAGCAGGGGCTGTTTCTGACATGGACAATTTTTCCTGCCTTGTGATCATTTCCCGCTGGTGGGGCTGCCTCACCAAGTAACAGGGGAAGAGGAGGCACTTAATCCTGATGTATTTAATGTGCTAAGGTGGATGGGGTGGCGTGGGAGGTGGCTCCCCTTTTCTGAGGAGTAGGGAAGAGGAATATGGTGAGGAAAGAAAAAGGGTGAGATGAGAAGTGAGGAGAGAGGCAGCTATGATAGAGATGTAAAGTGAATAGATAAATAAATAAATAAATAAATAAATAAATAAATAAATAAATAAATAAGGCCTGTGAACAAAAGAAATTAAGTAGCTCTTAACATCATCAGCCTAACCTAACCTGATAATGATTTTTAGATACTTAATCATAACGTGTTGAAACACAAACTAGATTCTTTTGGAACGATAGCTCAGTTAAAAGGACAATAAAGGTCTGGATTTTATGTATTTATTTACTTGTATAACCTTTCTTGGAATTTCAAAAGCAGTTACTTGCTGTCAAATAAAATTGATTTAATGTTAATAACTGTTGTGCATCACTGAATTGATACTGACATTTTGGCAACACCTCTGTGTAGGCATACTTTTAAAAATTATTTTATTTTTGTTTTTTATGTCTTTACCTCCGTTCTCCACTCTAGTCTTCTGCAACACCAGGTAGGAGAGAAAGAAGGTTAGTGGGCAGAAGGAGCAAGAGTCTCTTTAGTTCCTTCTTCCTGGTTGGGGTCATTGGCTTTCCTGGGGCAAGTCCAATCTTTGTTTCAGGATATCTCCAACTTCTTCATCTGGTCATACTGTAACAGCAGCAACCAGGAGCAGCAAGGGGAGCACCAGCAGCCTTTTCTCTTGGAACCCCTCCATATTCTCTGGGTTATTGCATTTATTTATTAGAGTCCACAGAATTAAACTGTCTGCAGCTGGCAAAGCATCTCTCTCAAAGCCCTCATAAGGCAAATAGTTTGCTGCAGTGGACGTTGAATCAGTCCCATGTTCCACATCTGGGATTAAAACAAAAAAATGTTTGTATAACCTAATTGAGTTTTGAAAGACACCAAAACTTTTCACTGTAACTCTGTGGGTGATGGGTTGAGGAACAAGAAAAACTCAGTTGTCCAGAAAGTTATTTTGTTTTTAAAGAAGTACAAAAAAACCTGGCTAATAGGAACAGATTCTGTGTTCTTTATAGATAGGGAATTAAGACAGCAACATATTTAAGTAGCTCAGCATTCACTTCCCTTCTTTAAAAGTTTTTTCTATATACACATTCTGAGTATATCTTTTGTAATCAAATATTCACACAAGATAGCTGGAAAACCCCAATTTTGGTTCCATTCTATAATCAGTATGGCTATGGATTGCTTTTATGAATATCTATGTGGTCCTTAAACAATGACGACCAGTGTCCCTGGAAATTTGGTGTAACCTCTCAACTTCCATATGAGGTGTATTGATTTCAGAACTGTGGCTTGAACCTAAGTAATTGTGTTACTGAGCAAATCTTCAAAGTAAATGAGGTATATTCATTCAGTTTTGAAAACCAGTAGCTGGTGCTCTGGACTTTGATTAAAGTTAGGGGTTTGTCTCAGGAAATTACTTGATTTGAAGTGCTACTTGCCAGCTTATCACCCTCCTCTACAATAATCCAGAATGGGTTCAGTTGAAGCCATCATTCCCTTACTGGCTGAATCCATAAGCAAGAATTGTTTTGTCATCCTTCTCTGAATGATGCATCATATTTTATGATGGACCAAGATATTTAGAAATATGCCCTAGGGTCTTGTATGAGACGGTTTCTACAACCAAGGACCACGTGTGGATGTGTCCTGGAACCCCTGTGCAGATGGGACCCAGGATAGCTTGGTGTAGGACTGGAGGGCCTAGTGAGGGAAACAGGGACTGTTTCAGTCAAGATCTTGATGGCTGACTCTTTGACCCTCCCCCATACAAGCCGAGGAGTGACACACTGGCTGGATCCCAGTGGAGACAGGACGAGCTGGGGTTGGATGGAAGGGGAGGAGGTCTTCCCCCGTTGGTGGACTTGGAGTGGGCGGGGAGGAGATGAGGGAGGGTTGGGGAGGGTGGGAGGGAGTGGGCGGGCTGCGCATGGGATGCAAAGTACCTAACCTGTGATTGATAACAAAAAATAACAACAACAACAAAAAATATGCCCTAGGGCAGCAAGGAAAAGAAGATCTATTTCCTTAAAAGTCTCTGACTCTGGAGGGAAAACTGCTTAGGATATCACATTTTTATAATTTCCAAAATAGCTAATGACAATCCTGAAAACTCTACAAATATGACTGTTTATCTATTTTCAGTTGTAATATAGCTTTGAAAGTTTCTGCTTGTCTTCAAATAACAAACAAAAATGGTAATTAGAGTTTGATAAAGACCCTTACCAACATGAGTAAAGGGAGCTGTCAGATGAAAACTATGTTACTACGTGACAGGTTAAGATATCATTCAAAGAGATTGGTGCCATAAAGTAAGAACTTTAGTTTACCAGATTTTTAATGTAAATTTATTTAGTTACTAACTTTTCACCCCAAATGCAACCACCTCCCTCCTCTCCTACTGGTCCCATCCTCTACCTTCTTTCCCCCTCCCCTTCTCAGAAAAGGAGATCCTCCCCCCCCCCCCATATAAATCCACCCAGCTTGTCAAGTTGCATCAGGAAGGAATTCATCTTCTTCCACTGAGGCCAGGAAAGACAGCCCTGCTTGAGTGGTAGGGAAAGTGATCCAAAGCAGGCAACAGAGTCCATGACAGAGACATCCCTGACTCCATTTACTTGGGAACCCACATGAATAACAAGCTGTCCATCCATCAGTTATATTTTTGAACCTGTGTCCAACCTTGAATGTTCACAGATTTCTCTTATTTATTAGAGCAACATCCCACTCTATCTGACAGGATTCAGAAAAACTCTCAACTACCTGGTGATGAAGGCTGAATCAGTTCTGATATAACAATAAAATAGAATTCAGATAAAGCAACTAAGCTAGAGGACAAATGTATGACCTTATCCATAGCAGAAAGCAGGCCAGGTTCTCAGTTCACTGTGAATTCATTCCACCAAAGTCTATGGCTTCCTGATGGATGTCAGACCTTCATTTATGCCACTTGATATCTAGCTGACTTAGAAAAGAAATGAGACTGAGCTTCTAATCAAGCTCAACAAAGACAAAATCAAAGGGAAAGGTGTCACCTCAAAAAGTGGAACAGCCTCGGGCCACTTTCTATCAGTATATATAAATCTCTAATGCCAAAAAGACCTTAGCTATAAACATATCAATGTAGAGGAAAGTATAAGTTTTATAATAATGTGACTTCTTCCACAGAAGGTGATGAAATCAGACATTTTTGTAGCTCAAATTTAGGTTCTAAACTAACTTATATTAAAGAAAATTAAAGTTTAAAAATTTTAGACTACAAGCTTGGTATATGTTAGAATTCTCCAGAGGAACAGAACAAAAGAAGGTATCTATGTTTGATTACAAGAAAAGACCTGTTAGATTGCCTTGATAACTCTGAAGCTGAATAGTCCCACAGTGACTATTTCCAGGCAGAAGAGCCAAGAAAATCCGTCTCTGCTCAGTACAGAAACTGGAAGCCTCAGAATAAGAGAGACTCTGCTCAGTGTGAGGAAACTATGCAAGACCATGTAAACACTGAAGAATCTGGAAACTGATGTGTATAGGAGACAAAATCAGAAAAAAAGAAAAAAAATACTCATTTAAGAAGAGTAGAACTTTACGACATGCAAAAAAGTGTTACCGTTCACTTTATTGTAAAACCAAGTTCCACTTAGGAGGCATTGTGCCCAGGTTTACAGGATGTGGTCTCCACTCAGTTTCCTCTCAGTGACACATCCAAAAGTGTGCTTTACCAGCATTCTAGGCACCCTTCTAAAACAACCAAGTTGTCGGCAAAAAAAGAGAAACATTTCATGTTAAGTCAAGAATGTAAGAAATTTAATATAAACTGAAAATATCAATGTAAAATTATAACCATCAAAAGAAATATTTTCTAATTGTGTCCTTAATTTTCCCAGCAGCAATATTTTGTCTAGCACTAAAACTAATATTTGCTCTCCCACATGGTTTTTAAAAAAAATTTTTAATCTATTTTCTTCTAACAGAAGTCACTAATCTTGTAAGGAAAAAGACCTAGATAATCTGGGAACATTTTGTGATTGTCATATAGCCAAGAAAATGCATAAGGTCAAACAACACTTGGAAATGTATCAAGAAAGGAAAACAAATAAAATAAATGGACATCCATCCATTAACCGACTTACTAATCTAAATATGTATTAATTAGAGGAGTTATCTGCCCAAAGATGTCATATAGCATGATAAATGTTATACTCTTTACAAAAAATGTGCAGACTAGAAGTTTCAAAATATATTCATACAAAGATATATTATACGCAATTCAAATTATAGCCCTCCCTTTTATCTGGGAGAGATTGTTCCAAGTACTTTACATGTACTTAGGTCCCCTATGATAAAGTTGATAGCATTTGTGTGTAGCAGGCAAGCTCTTCCATATGTTTTAAACTGTTTTTAGGGTTTGAGATGGTTCAGTGGTTAAGAACATTGCCTGCTCTTCCTAAAGGTCCTGTGTTCAATTCCCAGCACCCACACGGTAGCTTAAAACCATCTGTAATGAGATCTAGTGCCCTTTACTGGCATGTATGCATACACTGCATAAATAAATCTAAAAGTAGGGGAAAATGGTTCTAGATCACTTATAATACTTAATACTAATTAGTGTGTAAGTAGTTACCATAATATATGTTTATAAAATAGTGATAAGACAAATATATACGATCAGAACAATAACATTTTCCATAAAATTTTTATAGGCATTTACTCCATTTAAAGCAACAGATATGTAAGGAAGACTATACCTGAATTAGTTCATGGCTAATACTATTAAAAAACCTTCAGTCATTAACTGAGATCAGGAAACCCCAATAAAGTCAGGTATCATTGATTGATAAGAGGGGAATGGGAGGAGAAGAGGGAGGGATGGTGGGACTGGGAGGAAATGAGGGAGGGGACTACAGCCGGGATACAGAGTGAATAAATTGTAATAAATAATAAATAAAAAGAAAAAACTTAATGGACACATTGAGAGCTAGACTTTTCAAGTCTCCTAGGCATGTCTCAATTGAATCAAGCTAATGAGATTATTCATCAAAATATTGAACTTTTATGAATAGAGCAGCAATGAAGCAGAATGAGCAAGTGTCTCAGTAGGATGAGATAGAATTTCCCGGGTATATGTCCAGGAATTGTACAGATGTATCTTGAAGTAGATTCATTCTCAGCTTCCTGAGAAACTTCCATATTGATTTACACAGTGGCTGTACCAATTTGCACTTCTACCAGCAATAAATGTTTCCCTTTTCTTATAAAAAAATGAAAAAGAAAGTATGTTTTTTTAAAAAATACTTCCTTTTTAAAAAATCAAAGTAGAGCTTTGAATATTCAAGAGGCATGTGTCAATTATTGAAAAATGCATGCTTACAAAACACAGTGTTCCCTACAGCATGATATAAAGGACGTGTTGTTCTTGTTACTTGATTTATGGAAGGTATCATAGAATGCTTTTTTCTTGATATATGTGTGCATCTGAAATGATTAAAACATATAACACTATGACATTTTCCAGAATTATCCTGAATTTCCAGAAAATATGAATGGGTTATGAAAAGCACCAATCTTATCACAGAGAAGCAGTCACATTACCCTATCCATAAACAATCATAAGAACTCAGTGGCTGGCTCTTTGATCACTTTCCCCTAAGTGGGGGGCAGGAAGACAATACAGCTAATCCTGAGGAGACCTGATAAGGTAGGGTCAGAGGGAAGGGGAGGAGGACCTCCCCTATCAGTGGACTTGGGGAGGGGCATGGAAGGAGACAAGAGAGGGAGGGTAGGATTGGGAGGGAATGAGAGAGGGGGCTACAGCTGGAATAGAAAATAAATAAAATGTAATTAATATAAAAATTACAATTTAAATTTTAAAAAGAGGTAGAAAAGAATCAATGAGATAAGAAAATTTGAGTTACTTAACTATGTTTTCACAGCTACTTACTAAAGAGTATGTGGCTACCATAGGAATTTCATTCTTATGATCACTCTCTACCCGAAGGTCATGTCTTAGTTTCTACCCTGCTATCACTTTAGTTAAACTTGTTTTTTACTCTATTGACAAAAGACTAGAACCTGCAATGTGAGGAAATACATATAGTCAAAGAGACTGTACATCCTCTGCTGTGTTATAAACATCCTCTCGACAGGTCTGATCTCAATTTTATGCTTAAACTTCCTTAAGAATTGATGTAATCATGATAGTAATCGGAGTAATGATTATTACTGCCAGGTTTTTTCACAATGACATTGTGTTCTACCCATGAATCCATGTTGCTGGCATCCATAATTTGATCCAAACTGTCCCATAATATAATAGGCAAAAACATCCTTTTCACTAGTTCATATAAGAAACATGGAGTAACTTTGAGACCTGAAAAATCTGTGCAAATACAGAAAATATTACTTTGACTAAATAAAATTATATATGCATGTATGTGTACATAAACATATGCACATATTTATATAACTCATCAAAACACTTGTTTAAATTAAAATGGATAGTCAGCAGACACTATTCAGGCTGAATGTAACTTTTCAGCGATGGATGATATGGTTTTGAGTCAGGGACGACCATATTAAAATACAGTTTCAACTTTTTTTCCCTCTAAGATATTATTTACTGAGCAAGCAAAATGTTTCAGTAGGTTAAGGTCAAACCTGAAAACCTGAGTTCTATCCTTTGAATCTGCATGTGGAAGAAAGTAAATGACTCCTATGACATCCACATTGATGCCATAGCATGCATGCACCTACACTAGCACACACACACAGAGACACACACACACAGACATACACACACACACACACACACACACACACACACACACACTGAAGACAAATGCATAAATATAATAAAATTATTTTTAAATATTGAAGATCCCAAAGATCTTAAAAAGTACTTAAGACTCCAAATTGCTTTGGCCTATCTGGGGTATAGATGTTAATTTTGATGATAATAAAATTTAAGCTGAGAAGTATATGTTTAAGATGAAGGATTATTAACATTTTTGTTTGTTTGCCTGATTAATATTTATATACATATACTCATAAGTATATACATGTACATATATTCATGAATATATGTACATATCCTTATCCATATATGTATTGTATTCTCACATAACAGTTGATTAAAGAAAGACTTACTGACCCCTGAAAGTTTCTCTTCGATCCCTTGAAAGTACTTCAAAGCTTTCAGGAATTGTCAGTCATATTTATGGAGATAAACCAAATCAAAAATTCCTGTTAGCTCAGACCAGCTTTGGATACTCAGTTTGAACTTTTGGAATGGTTTAAATGAAAATCAAAACTGATAGCCCACATGTGACAGCTTTTAACTGGTAGGAGGAAGGACTGCCAAAACCCTGCGCTCCCTGTTACCTTTCTGTCATGTTTGAGATTCTGACAACCCACGCTTGCTACTACTTCCCCTTTGTCATTATCTGCATCAGAATCTCATAATCTTTACATCTGCCACTGACTCTTCATACCTAACTTCAGAGCTCCAAAAAGTAGACTGTAAATTAGGATGAGATTTTGCATATCATTTAGAAAGAATGCCTCTGTACCACACACTATGAGTTCATTGATAATAACTCTGCTAAAACGAAGATGTAACCAAATGAACAGCTGAAGAATGACAGCTTAAATGCATATTGCAGTCAATGCAATTACAGTTTTCTATCATCAAAATCCATTGCTCTGTTAAAGATGATGAAGCAAGTCTATGAATACAGTATGTAGAAAGAGTTGGATACCATGTCAAAAGTAGACTTACTCTTTCAGTTAAGGCTTTATTATGACAACCACAATTACATGCTTCCTAGGTCTCAGTCAAGGCTGTAAGCCTTCCTGTAAAGATGAGCTCTAAGGAAATTGAAAGATGCTCAGAAAGTGCAGCAGCTTGTTTCAATTCCTTTCCTTCTCAATTCCTTTCCCTCTCAATAGACCACACTTAACAAAGAAATAGGATATTGGTCTATTTACACACACAGAGACAGACAGACACATACTCACATGCATGAACACACACCTGCACAAATATCTCACACTTAAATAACCTTCTAAACTTTTATCTTGGGCAAAAATGTCAATTTCTTAAAATAAAAGCTGTCTCTTGATGTTTCTCTGTAAGATTTAGACAGCAACTGTTAGGTGGTGTTTCAACAAAGTGTATTTGTCATTGTCAAACATGTTTACCTGTATTAAGTAACTATGTTACCCCAGAAGAGCTGATGTTTTTATTTCCCCTCCTTCTTCTGTTCCTGCATGCACACGGAGTCTATTATTATACCTTTCTTCTGGTTTTAAAGGATATTTATTGTTTGTTGGTTTGTTTTGCCTAATGTGTGTGGAATTTAATTACATCTCTTGGCTCTGTAATGACCAGAATGTGCCTGTGTACAGAGGTAATGTGTGGCATGCCTGGAAAAAATTATGCCTTTTACTCTCTTCGGATGGGATGCCACTTCATATTTTTATTTATTTACCTTCGAGTTCTTTATAAGAAAATACAGATTTGCAAATAACTTATATATTGCAAGCCACTACTAAATGAAGGTTTTTAATTTGTTATGTCCGAGGGAAATATATTTTTCTGCATGTTTGTATGATGTGTAAAATCTGCCTATGATCCAGTATTTATATAGTATCTTAGATGACCTGAAACAATTACCAAAAAAAAAAGTTTTATCAAGCATAAAGTTTCACTACTTGCCTTAAAATATAATAAATAACAATTTTTAAACTCAAGGATACCTACCACAATTTATTATCTAGAATTTGCATGAATGACAGAGACAAATGTATATAGAAATAATTCTTGTTATTACATTATGTTTTGAAAGGCTGTTTTCAGTCAATCCTGTGTCTTGAGTATTAATTGATTTTAAATAAACTCAATATTTATAATAATAATTAATTCTATCATAAAATATTTTAATGGTAGTGAGATAAACACCTGTGACCCTATGCATGTTACCTATGCTACTAAGTATATATTTTAGTTCAGATAATAATAATAATAATAGATTGAGCAATGCAATGTGTTCGTGGCATAGAAATTATTTTGAATTTATTATTTTTGTCATTTGCATATCTTATTTGTTGTTTTCAGATAAAATACAGATGGTCCATTTAAATTTGAATTCATGAGTAACATCTTTTATTAGGTATGCCTCATGCAAATTTTTATTTGCCATGTGAAACAATTCTATTTTGAAGACTATTTTGACTGAAAATTCAATGAAACCTCACTATGCTACCACTCTATTGAGGTCTCCAAAACTCAGTATTCAATAGAAAACCCCATAAAATAAATAGATTAAGAAGGGCCTAATTATTAAAATCTCCTTTATGTTAGAAATGTACTCTGATTAGGGTGAAATGTAGTACTTGTACAATGCTTAGAAAGACCATGTTAGTCATGGTCCTTGATGATAATCCATAGAATCATTTTCATCTAACTAAACACAGAAAGAATACAAAGGTAGTATACAGGAAATGCTCAGGACTCAGAACATGAGGCTTTGAGCCTACACAACTAATAACACTTCTTAAATCCTTCATTGTGGCTACCCAGTGAAGTCAGCAGTGACATTTTCCCTGAGAAGATGCTCTGCACCCTGTAAGGTCAACACCAGCATAAGACATTCCTACAGATATGGAAATAGGTGTCTTGGAAAGTGTTATGTTTTCCAAAAACTCCTTCCTTCCTCAGATGGATGAATTCTGATGACAGCTTCCTTCTATATAGCATGCTTCTTTAAGCTGAAATCTGCTGCTATATTTAAATGCTATTGCTAAGATCATATTTCTGTGTCTGAACTAAGAGGAGAACTGGGAAAGTGAGTATCTGTCATTTAAGCTACATTGGGCAAAATTTACACTGTGGGAAATCCTCGCACTTAAAAAAAGGTGTTCAGTATAATTCAGTAAACTGAGAAAGTGTTTGCAAGATGACCTTAGAGACATCATGACAATGAGATCTTAGAGTGATTCCTTGCCAGAATCACTGTGTTCATTCTCTCTCTCTTTCTCTCCCTCTCTCTCTTGCACACACACTCACACACTCACACATACTTGTTCTCATTCAAAACATACACTGGCAAAGAGCAACTGCCCGAATCCAAATAATGAGAGACATTTTTTTCTTCTCAAATCTTCACAAAGATTGTTATTTTACTACGCATTGAATCCTTACCTGTATAATACCAGCTAGTGATTTCAAATTATTACCCAATCTGTCCAAATAGTAATGAATAACCCAGCAAGCTTAGAACTATCTCCTGGATACTTAAATCTTCCTTCTATGAAAAAATTATAATAATTTTAAATTGCAATATTCCATGCAAATTATTTTGCTTCTCAGACTGTGTCAAGAAACACTATTCAAGGCACTGACACTTGAAATTTTTATTAAGAAATTATTAATAAAGTATACTGTAAAAAATAAAGCTAGGAATTTTTTTCTAGGTAAATACCTACTCTGAAATCTCCTGCAGTTTCATTGTTCATAAAACTAACACTGTAAGAACCAAGGATAGGTTATAAGAACAGAGAAAAAGGTCATATTTATTTGTTTCTGAATATTTCCAACATATTTCTTTTTTATTAACATTTTATTTTATATTAATCACAGGTTACGTACTTTGTATCCCAGCCGTAACTCTCTCCCGCATTCTCTCCCTATCCCCCCCTCGTGTCTCCCTCATCTCCACCCTGCTGCTTTCCAAGTCCACTGATAGGGAAGGACCTCCTCCCCTTCCATCTAACTCTAGCTTATCAGGTCTCTTCAAGACTGGCTGCAATGTCCTCTTCTGTGGCCTAGCAAGGATGCTCCTCCCTCGGGGGGTGGGAGGGTCAAAGAGCCAGCCATTGAGTTCATGTCTGAAATAGTCCTTGTTCCCCTTACTAGGGTACCCACTTGGATATTGAGCTACCATTTGGTATATTCAAGCAGGAGTTCTAGGTTATCTCCATACATGGTCCTTGGTAGGAGAAACAGTCTCATAAAAGACCCCTGTGCCCTAATATATCTGGGCCTTGTAGAGCTTCTGTCCCCTCCAGGTCATACTAACTCCCCCTTCTTTCATATGATTCCCTGCGCTCTGCCAGAGGGTTGGTTATGTGTCTTAATATTTGCTTTGATACACTGCTAGGTAGAGTCTTTCCGAGGCCTTCTGTGGTAGGCTCTTGTCCTGCTACCTGTTTTCTCCTACATCTAATGTCCATCCCATTTGTCTTTCTAAGTGAGGATTATCCTCTTACCCCAGGTCCTCTTTCTTGTTTATCTTCTTTAGGTATATAGATTTCAGTATGTTTATTCTATCTTATAGATCTATATAAGTGAGTATATACCATCTGTGTCTTTTTGCTTTTGGGATACCTCACTCAGGATGAGCATTTCCAGGTCACACCATTTGCCTGCAAATTTCATGATTACCTCATTTTTAATTGCTGAGTAGTATTCCATTGTGTAAAAATACCACAATTTCTGTATCCATTCCTCAACTGAGGGACATCTGGGTTGTTTCCAGGTTCTGGCTATTACAAATAAAGCAACTACGAACATAGTTGAGCAAATGTCCTTGTTGTGTACTTGAACATCTTTTGGATATATGCCTAGGAGTAGTATAGCTGGATCTTGAGGTAGGACTATTCCTAATTTCTATTAATTATTTGGAAATTTCACCTCAAGCACCCAGTCACACTTGCAGTTACTCCCAGCTACCATTGTGACCTCTTGTCCACCCCTGAAAAAGAGGAAGACAATTAAAAACAACACAAATTCAATTTGTGTTGCCCATATACTTACTGGAGCATGGTCAAACTCTCAATGGCCAGGCCCTTAAAGAAACTGACTCCTTCCCCTGTGTACCTCTTCCAAAGCCATCAGTTATGGAAAGTAATATTTCAGCATCCTTATCACAATTTTAAAAATTCTTTTTTGATGGCTTTCTAAGTAGGTTACTTTTGGGAAGAGGGTGGGTATAAGGGTTATCACAAAAGTCTTCTATGGCCCTCCTTCTGAACTGAGGGTCTGCAGTCATTGATGCCACTTTTTGTAGCTTCTCTGCCCTTTACATTCAGTGAGAGCCAGATCTTGGACTCTACACAGTTTTTGGTGACAGCACTGACCTTGGACATCCATATGATCTCCCGCATCAGCAGGTCCATTAACCTCAATATGATCTTAATACAGGCTACACACATCAACGTGAGCCATCAACACTAATACAGTTCCTGGCAGCACCCTAGCCCACACACATAAACACGGCTTCACATGGCTACACAGACCACTCCCATCACCATGGCACTGGAGGCAACATGGCTTCTAAATATCAATATGGCTTCAGGTAGCTGCACAGACTATGGTGTTGAGTAGTAACATGGGTTATGGAAATTAACACTGCCTGAGCTGCAGAAGGAGCATGGATCCCAACATAGCCCTCAGTTGCAGAATGGACCAGGAAAATCAAAATGGCATCCAACAGTAACCCAGACTTTAGTAACTAATATGGCTTTCTGCAGTAGCACTGCCTATGGAACATCCATACTGCCTCCAGTGGCAGGCCCAACCACAGATATTCATATGACTCTCAGGCTTCAACAAAGTCTGAGGCAGTGTACCATGGACACCAACATGTCCTCCAAGGTGAGGCACATACCACAGAAGCTTATCAGGAGGTCTAGTCTAGGAAATGAACCATTTTTCATCTCATGCATCTTGTCATTGCTCAGAACGAGGGCAATCATATGGCTGAGCAGTGTGTCTTAGGGCTGACTGTGTGCAAATATCACCCTGTCATCCCTACTCAGCAATGACATATTCCCCTGTTCACCGGACCCTTCTCAAACACCTATCACCAATCATCAACAGGGTGAAGAGATCAAAAAACTGGCAAGTGAGTCTGTGTCAGATACAGTCCCCGCTAACATGAAGCCAAAGCTGTGGATACCTCTTTGTAGGAGGCTTAAGTCCAATTCATGTCTCAGCAAGCCCCTCTGGGCCCTGGTTATTTGGTTCAGGATCTGTTCTGAGATGCTGCTGAGTTGAGTCTCTCAGAGGACAACTCTGACAAGCTCCTGTCTACAAGTTTAACAGGTATCTTTCATAGTGTTAGGAGATGGTATTTTCCCCTATGGTGGGTCTTTGGTTGGGCCAGGCATTGGTTGGGTGTTCCCTCAATCTCTGCCCTATCTGTCGTATCTTAACCCCTGTATATCTTCAAGGCAGTTGAAGTTTTTGTGGGTGGTTTGATGATTCCTTCCCTCTGCTAAGAGACTAGTCTAGGTAGTAGGTGTCCTCTTTAGTCTCTATGGCTTCTCTACTAGGAATCTCTGCTTGAGTCCTATCATATTCTCCTAGGAACCTAGACTTCTAAAGAGTAGATTGTTTCCCAGTGAGATTTCCCTAGAAATTGCTTCTATGCTATGGGTCAGCTCATGTTTCAGTTCTATGACCCCATTTAATGCAAACTGTTTCAGGCCCTGTGCATGCTGCCTCAGTCTCTGATCTTTGATCTTGTAGATTTAGAGGGCCTTGTTTTCTTTTTTCATAATTTTTTAAGTATTATGTTTTTTTCTTTATTATTATTATTGTTGTTGTTGTTATTATTATTACAATTTATTAACTTTGTATCCCGGCTGTAGCCCCTTCCTTCAACTTCTCCAGTTCCCACCTTTCATCCCCTAACCCCATGTCCCTCCCCTAGTACACTGATAAGGGAGGTCCTCCTCACCGACTATTTGACCCTAGCCTATAAGGTCTCATCAGGAATGTCTGGATCATTTTTTCTGTGGTCTAGTAAGAGAACCTCATGAGGGAGAGGTGATCAAAGAACAGACAACCGAGTTCATGCCTGTGACTGTCCCTGCTCCCTTTACTAAGGAACCCTCATAGAGACTGCTTTGCCCATGGGGTACATCTGAGCAGGGGTCTCTAGGTCCTCTCCATGCATGGTTCATGGTTGATTCATAAGTCTCTGTAAGCCACCCTGGGACAAGAATTTTTTTTTGTCTTTGTTGGTCTCCTTGTGAAGCCCCTATTCATTCCAGGTCATTCTATCTCCCCCTTCTACATAAGATTGCCTGCAATATTCCTAAAGTTTGGCTATGAGTCTTAACATCTGCTTTGATACCCTGCTGAGCAGAGTCTTTCAGAGGCCCTCTGTGGTAAGCTCCTGTCCTGTTTCCTGTCTTCTACTTCCTATGTCTAGTGTGTTTACCCTTCTGAATGAGGGTGAAGCATCTTCCCTAAGGTCCTCCTTAGTGTTTAGCTTCTTTAGAGCTATAGATTTTAGTATGCTTATCCTAAACATATAAACATGTTTATATGTCTAATATCCACTTATAAGTGAGTACATACCATGTGTGTCTTTCTGCTTCAGAGTTACCTCACTCAGGATGATCTTTTATATGCCCATCTATTGGCCTGCAAATTTCATGATTTCCTTGTTTTTTAATTGCTGTGTAGTATTCCATTGTGTAAAGGAACTACAGTTTGTTAATCTATTCCTCAGTAGAGGAATATCTAGGTTGTTTCCAAGTTCTGGCTATTACAAACAAAGCTGCTTTGAACATGGTTGAACAAAATGTCCTTGTTGTATGGTTGAGTATCTTTTGGATATATGTGCATGAGTGGTATAACTGGATCTTGAAAAAAACACTATTTCTAATTTCCCAAGAAAGCGCCAGATTGATTTCCAAAGTGGTTGTACAAGTTAACATAACATTCCCACCAGTAATGGAGGAGAGTTTCCCTTTCTTCACATCCTCTACAACATACATGGTTGGCATGTGAAATCTGAGTCCTTCGACTTGCATTTTCTTGATGACTAAGGATGTTGAACATTTCTTTAAGTGCTTCTCTGCAATTCGATATTCCTTTGTGAGAATTTTATGTTTAGCTCTGTACCCCATTTTTTTAATTGGATTACTTGGTTTGTTCGTGTTTAACTTCTTGAGTTCTTCAGGTATTCTGGATTTTAGTCCCCTGTCAGATATAGGGTTGGTGAAGATACTTTCCTTGTTTGTAGGCTGTCATCTTGATCTGCTGAAAGTGTCCTTTGCTTTACAGAAGATTTTCAGTTTCATGAGGTCCTATTTATTAATTTCTGATCTTAGAGACTGAGATGGTGGTGTCCTGTTTAAGAGCTTGTCTCCTGTGCCAATGAGTTCAAGGCTCCCCCCACCCTTTTTAATAACCGATTTTGTGTTTCTGGTTTTATATTGAGGTCTTTGATCCACTTGGACTTTAGCTTTGTGCAGGGTGATAAGTATGGATCTATTTGTATTTTTTTACATGTAGACAGCAAGTTAGACCAGCACCATTTGTTGAAGATTCTATCCTGTTTTCCATTGTATGGTTTTAGCTTCTTTGTCAAAAATCAAGTATCCGTAGGTGTGTGGTTTATTTCTGGATCTTCTATTTGATTCCATTGTTCTACCAGCCGGTTTCTATGTGAGTACTATGTGGTTTTTATTACTGCTGCTCTAAAGTACAGCTTGAGATCAAGAATGGCGATACCTCTAGAAGATCTCTTATTGTACAGAGTTGTTTTAACTATTCTGGGATTTTACATATGAAATTCAGAATTGTTCTTTTAAGATATGTAAAGAATTGTGTTGGTATTTTGATAGGAATTATATTGAATTTGTAGATTGCTTTTGGTAGGATGGCCATTTTCACTATGTTAATCTTACTGAGCCATAAGGATGGGAGATCTTCCTATCTTCTGATTTCTTCTATAATTTCTTTCTTTAGAGACTTTAAGTTTTTTTCGTACAAGTCTTTCACTTGTAATTTAACACTCTGCCCACCTTCTATAGTATTAGTTTCTCTCCCATCTCTCTAATTAGATTCTCCTCAGTTTTTGCTGTTTCTCTAATCAGATTAATTGTATACTCTTTTCCCTCTCTCAATTGCTTTCCACTTCTTTACTTCTGCAATGTACCCTTAACATTTTCCTGATGTCTGTAGTTATAGCAGGATATATAATCACATCTGAAGGTTTGTAGCTAGGAACTTCTGATGAGTGATAACATGTGACATTTGTCTTCCTCATTCTGGACCATCTTACTCAATATGATATTTTCCGACTACATAATTTATCTTCAAAATCACAATCTCAGTTCTTATTACAGCTGAAGAGTACTTTATAGTGTATATGTGCCAAATTTTAATTATCCAATCATGAGCTGAAGTACATTTACGTGGTTTTCTTTTTTATTTATTTTTATTTTAATTTTGTGAATAGAGGTACAGGCTGTGGTGAGAATGTTGGGTCCTCAGGTGTAATCCAAGGAGTTGGTATAGCTAACTCATATGGCACAGTTATTATTTAGCTTTTCTTAGAATTCTTCACACAGATTTCGTAGTGGCTCCATTAGTTTGCAATCCAACCAATAATGAATGAGTGTCCCCATTTCCCCCACATCTCTCCAGAATTTGGTGTTGGTTATTTTGTTGTTTTTTTACCCCCTGAATCTAACTAGGTAAGATGAAATTTCAGTTATTTTTATTTGCATTTCCCTATGGAAAGGAATATATTTTGAGATATTTATGAGTCATTTTCTTGAGAGTAATGAATGTTTAACGCATTACATGGCTCCATATTTTGGTGGGAACATATGCTAGAGATGTGGTGATAATATGAATTATCAGCAATTATCTTCCTCCTCAGTCCTATCTTAGGATGCTGACCACTCCATAAATGTTAATATAGATCAGATATTTTCTAGGAATATCTTCCCAGAAACACATTGAAAAAATAGCTCACAATAAAAATCAGTTTGTTTTCCTGAAAACATTTGACATATGACCTTCATTTATGAAGTCTTTTATTTTTAACAAATAAAAAGGAGGCTTCAAACCACTCTGTGGCATATCAAGAACTTTAAAAATTAAATTTTTTTGAACTTAATGGCCAGCTCTTTGATCAGCTCCCCTTGGACGGGGAGCAGCCTTACTAGGCCACAGAGGAAGATGATGCAACCAGCTCTGATGAGACCTGATAAGCTAGGGTCAGATAGAAGGGGAGGAGGTCCTCTATTAGGGGCTTAGGGCAAGGTCATAGGGGGAGAAGAGGAAGGTTGGGTGGGACTGGGAGGAGACAAGTTTGGGTGCTGCAGTGGGGATCCAAGTACATACACTGTAATAAATAAATATATAAATAAAATTCAATTGAAAAAGAAAACAAACTAAATATAATTATATTTTTAAAAAACCTAAATGTTTTCAAGGTATGCTATTTCTATATCACTCCTGTAATCTATTTACTCAGATGTATTTATTTATTTGTTTGTTTGTTTTTCCTTTGGTTTCTTTCTTTTTTCCTATCCAGCTTTTATTTTATTTTACTTTATTTTAGTATTATTTTTGATGTTTTCTTTTCTTTTTTGGAGAAATAACATCTTTATTGAGCCTCTTGAGTTTTAGGTTCTTTTTTATTAATTTTTATTTTTTATATTAATAACACATTATTTACTTTGTATCCCAGCCTTAGCACCCTCCCTTATTCCCTCTCAACCCCACACTCCCTCTGCATCTCCTCCCTGCGGCTTTCCAAGTCCACTTTTAGGGGAGGTCCTCCTCCCCTTCCAACTGACCCTAGCTTATCAGGTATCTTCAGGTCTGGCTTCTCTGTGACCTAGCAAGGTTGTTCCTACCTCAGGGGGGGGGGGAAGTAAAGGAGCCAGTCATTGAATTCATGTCAGAAATAATTCCTGTTCCCTTTACTAGGGAAGCCCAGTTGGGTACTGAGCTACCATGAACTACATTCGAGCAGGGGTTCTAGGTTATATCCCTGCATGGTCCTTGGTTGGAGAAACAGTCTCATAGAGGACCCCCATGCCCTGATATATATTGTCTTCGTGGAGCTCCTGTCCTCTCCCGGTCATATTACCTCCCCCTTTTATCATATGATTCCCTGTACTCTGCCGAAGATTTGGATATGGGTCTCTGCATCTGGATTGAAGCACTGCTAGGTAGAGTTTTTCAGAGGCCCTCTGTAGTAGGCTACTATCCTGTAACTTCTTTTGTCCTACTTCCCATGTACATTCCATTTGTTTTTCTAAGTGCAGATGGATCATCTTATCCCAGGTTCTCTTTTTTTGTTTATCTTCTTTAGGTGCACATATTTTAGTATGTTTGTTTTATCTTATAGAACTTAAGTATGTTTATCTTATCTTATAGAACTACATAAGTGACTATATACCATGTGTGTCTTTCTGCTTCTGGGACACCTCACTCAGGATGATCTTTTCTAGATCCCACCAAATTTCATGATTTGTTTTTAATTGCTGAGTAGTATGCTATTAGGAAAAGTACCACAATTTCTGTATCCATTCCTCAACTGAGGTACATCTGGGTTGTTTCCAGGTTCTGGCTATTACAAATAAAGCTGATACAAACATGGTTGAACAAATAGTCTTGTTGTGTAATTGAGCTTCTTTTGGATATAAGCCCAGGAATGGTATAGCTGGATCTTGAGGAAGCACTATTCCTAATTGTCTGAGAAAGCACCAGATTGATTTCCAAAGTGGTTGTACAAGTTAACATTCCCACCAGCAATGGAGGAGGGCTCCTAGTTCTCCACAACCTCTCCAGCATGTGTTGTCATTTGAGTTTTTCACCTTTGCCATGCTGATGGGTGTGATGTAAAATCACACAGTAGTTTTGATTTGCATCTCTCTGATGACTAAGGATGTTGAGCATCTCTTTAAGTATTTCTCTGCCATTAGATAATCCTTTATTGAGAATTCTCTGTTTAGCTCAGTACCCCATTTTTAATTGAATTGCTTGATTTATTACTTTTTAATTTCTTTAGTTTTTATATGTTCTGGATATCAGCCCTCTGTCAGATATAGGGTTGGTGAAGATCTTTTCCCCGTCTGTAGGCTGCCATTTTTTTTCTGGTGACAATGCCTTTTGCTTTACAGAAACTTTTCAGTTCAATGGGGTCCCATTTATCGATTGTTGTTCTTAGAGAATGGGCTGTTGGTGTTCTGTTCAGGAAGTTGTCGCCTGTACCAATGAGTTCCAGGTTCTTACCCAATTTTTTTTCTAACTGATGTAGTGATATAATGTGTTTGGTTTTATGTTGGTGTCTTTGATCTACTTGGACTTCAGTTTTGTGCAGGGTGATAAATATGGATCTACTTTCATTTTCCTGCCTGTAAACATGCAATTGGACCAGCACCATTTGAAGAAGGTGCTCTCTTTTTGCCATTGAATAGTTTTGGACTCTTTTTGAAAATCAAGTATTCATAGGTGTTTGGGTTTATTTCTGGGTCTTCTATTTGGTTCCATTGATCCACTTTGCTGCTTCTATGCCAATACCATGCTGTTTTTATTACTATTGCTCTTTAGTACAGCTTCAGATCGGGGATGGGAATACCTCCAGAAGATCTGTTGTTGTACAGGATCATTTTGGCAATTCTGGATTTTTTGTTTCTCCATATGAAGTTGAGAATATTTCTTTCAAGGTCTGTAAAGAATTGTATTGGTATTTTGATGGGAATTGCATTGAATGTGTAAATTGCTTTGGGCAGAATGGCCATTTTCACTATGTTACTCCTACCCATCCATGAGCACTGGAGATCTTTCCTTCTCTGATATCTTCTTCAAGTTCTTTCTTCAGAGACTTAAAGATTTTGTGAAACAGGTCTTTCACCTGCTTGGTTGAAGTCATCCCAAGGCACTTTATGTTATTAGTAGCTATTGTGAAGGATGCTGTTTCCCTGATTTCTTTCTTGGCTCTTTTGTCTTGGGTATACAGGAGGGCTTCTGATTTTTTGAGTTAATTTTGTATCTAGCCACTTTGCTGAAGGTGTTTATCAGCTGAAGGAGTTCAATGGTTGAATTTTTGGGGTCACTCAGGTATACTATCATATCATCTGCGAATAGTGAATCTTTGACCTATTCCTTTCTGATTTGTATCCCCTTGATCTTCTTTACTTGTCTTATTGTGCTAGCTAGGACTTCAAGTACTATGTTCAATACATATGGAGAGATTGGGCAGCCTTGCTCCGTCCCTGATTTCAGTGGTACTGATTTAAGTTTCTCTCCATTGAGTTTGATGTTGGTTATAGGCTTGCTGATGTATACTGCCTTTACTATGTTTAGGTATGTGCCTTATATTCCTCATCTCTCCAAGATACTGGACTTTGTCAAATGCTTTTTCAGCATCTAAGGAGATGATCATGTTTTTTTTTTCTTTCTTTCAGTTTGTTTCTATGGTGGATAACATTGATGGATTTCCATATATTGAACCATCTTTGCATGCTTGGGATGAAGCCTACTTGGTTTTGGTGAATGCTGTATTTTATGTGTTCTTGGATTTGGTTTGCTAGTATTTTATTGAATATTTTTATATCAATGTTCACAAGAGAGATAGGTCTGAAGTCCTCTTTTTTTTGTTGGGTCTTTGTGTGGTTTAGGTATCAAGGTGACTGTGGCTTCATAAAATGAGTTTGGTAAAGTTCCTTCTGTTTCTATTTCGTGGAATAGTTTGAAGAGAATTGGAATTAGCCCTTCTTTGGAGGTCTGGTAGAATTCTGTGCTGAAACCATCTGGCCCAGGTTTTTTTTTTTTTGGAAGGAAGACTGTTGATGACTGCTTCAATTTCCTTTGGGGATATAGGGCTATTCAGTCTTTCTACCGGAGCATGACTTAATTTTGGTAGATGAATCTATCAAGAAAATTGTCCGTTTCTTTTAGATTGTCAAATTTTGTGGCATATAGGCTTTTGTAATATGACCTAATGATTGTTTGGATTTCCTCGGTGTCTGTAGTTTTGTCCCCCATTTCATTTCTGATTATGCTGATTTGGATAGTTCCTCTATGCCTTTTAGTTAGTTTGGCTAAGGGTGTGTGTATTTTGTTGAGTTTCTCAAAGAACCAGCTCTTGGCTTCATTGATTCTTTGAATAGTTTTATTTGTCTTGGGTGTATCTGCTCCTTTTATTTCTAGGGCTTTCAGTTGGGCCATTAAGTTGCTTGTTTGAGATGCTACAAATTTCTTCTTGTAGGTACTTAGTTCTATGAATTTTCCTCTGAGCACTGCTTTCATTGTGTCCCATAAATTAGGGTTTGTTGTACCTTCATTTTCATTGAATTCTAGAAAGTCTTTAATTTCTTTTTTTATTTCATTTACCCAGCTGTCATTGAGTAGCAAGTTTTTCAGTTTTCATGTGTGTGTTGGCTTTATGTTATTTCTATGTTGTTGAGGTCCTGCTTTAGTCCATGTTGGTCAGATAGAATATATGGGATTATTTCAATTTTCTTGTATATGCTGAGGATTGCTTTGTGACCAACTATATGGTCTATTTTGGAGAAGGTTCCATGAGGTGCTCAAAAGAATATATACTCTTTTGAGTTTGAGTGAAAAGTTCTGTAGATATCTATTAGGTCCATTTGAATTAGGGCCTCTGTAACTGCCTTTATTTGCCAATTTGTCTTCTGTCTAGATGATCTGACCTTTGGTGAGAGTGTGTTGTTAAAGTTTCCCACTGTTTTTGGGATCGATGTGTGATATAAGCTTTAATAATGTTTCCTTTACGAATGTAGGTGCTCTTGTGTTTGGGGCACAGATGTTCAGAATTGTGATGTTCTCTTTGTGGAATTTTCCTTTGATGAGAATGTAGTGCCCCTCCTCATCTTTTTTGATTAATTTTGATTGAAAGTCTATTTTATTAGATATTAGGATAGCTACCCCAACTTGTTTTATGGGTCCATTTGCTTAAAAAATATTTTCTAGCCCCTTACTCTGAGGTAATGTATATCTTTGTTGCAGAGGTGTATTTCTTGGATAAAGCAGGATGTTTGATTCTGTTTCCACACCCATTTTGTTCGTCTGTGTCTTTTTATTGGAGAGTTGAGTCCATTGACGTTGATGGATAATAGTGACCAATGAATGTTAGTTCCTTTTATTGTGGAGTTGGTGGTTCACTGTGATTCATTGCTTGTTTTCTTTTAATTTTTGTAGGCATATTATCTGTATCCTATATTTTCTTGGGTATAGTTGTTTTCATTGGAATGAAAATTTCCTTCTAGTATCTTCTGTAGGGTTGGTTTGCTGTATAGATATTGCTTGAATTTGGTTTTGTCACAGAATATTTTGTTTTCTCCATCTATGTTGATTGAAAGCTTTGCTGGATATAGTAGTCTGGGTTGGCATCTGTGGTCCCTTAAAGTCTGCATGACATCTGCTCAGGCCCTTCTGGCTTTCAGTTTCTGATGAGAAGTCTGTTGTGATTCTGATAGGTCTACCTCTATATGTTACTTGGCTTTTTTCCCTCTCTGCTTTTAATATCCTTTCTTTGTTTTATAGATTTAGTATTTCGACTATGATGTGACGAGGGGTATTTCTTTTCTGGTCTAGTCTATTTGGTGTTGTGTAGGCCTCTTGTATATTTATGGACATCTCTTTCTTTAAGTTGGGGAAATTTTCTTCTATGATTTTCTTGAAGATATTTTCTGGACCTTGGAGACTGGAATCTTCTTTTTCATCAATTCCTATTATTCTTAGAGTTTGCCTTTTCATGGTGTCTTGGATTTCTTGGATGTTTTATGTTTGGGACTTTTCAGATTTTACTTTTTCTTTGAGAGAAGTATCAATTTTTGCAAGCATATCTTCAGCACCAGAGATTCTCTCTTTCATCTCTTTTATTCTGTTGGTGATGCTTTCTTTTGTGGTTCATGATATTTTCTTTACATTCTCCAGCTTAGGGCTTTCTCTATTTGTGTTTTCTTTATTGATTCTAATTCTATTTTTATGCCTTGCAACATTTCCTTCATCTGTTTGAATGTGGCTTCCTGCCTCTGGATGATGGCCTCCCTTTTTTTGTTCATTTCTTTTCTATATGGCATTGATTTTGCTTCTACTTGTCGCTGTATTTGTTTGGCTATATTTGCCTGTGTTTCTTTGAGAGATTTGTTCATTTCCTATTTAACTGTCTGTGTTTGCATGGCTATTTCTCTGAGAGATTTGTGGTGTTTTTTTTTTTTTTTTCTCTTTATGTGACTCTAATGACTAGATAAGCATAGCGGTAAGGTCATTTTCTTGTTTTTCTGATGAATTGGAATATCCATTAATTTTGGGGGTTGCTGGTGAAGCCATGATTTCCTGATTTTTGTTGGGTGTGTTCTTTTGTTGAACTCTGGCCATTTACTTATCTGTAACCTTCTCTGTTTATTCTTGGATTCTGCAGTTCAGAATTGTATCTTCTCTGGTGTCTGGAGAATTCTTCAGGGAGATGAGAGAGGTCCCATGGTTTTAGTGTATGTGTTGGTGCTTCAGCTGTACCTGTGGGTGTACCTGTACCTGCCGGCACAGAAAGACAAATGTGTGCAAGCCTGTATGTGTGCGTGTGCATGGACGTTTGCCTTGAGGGACAGTGTGCTAGAGAATGTAAAGGCCTTCAGTGTGAGGGAGGGGTGCCTTGCAGTCACTGAGGAGTTGTGGATGCTGAAGTTATCACAAGCGCTAATGATGATCGTGTGCGAAAATTTCCTGAGTAAGTCAGTGGCCTATAGGCTACTGGTATTCATCTCTAACTGAGCTCCAGGAGTTATTTGCCTAAACTCCACTGGTAGCTTCACAGAGCCGGAGCTTCCTTGTCCCAAGAAACCCTCTTTTTCCCACAGTGGATGTGTGGTTAGGAGAGATCTGATGTCTAGCTGCTAGCTTAGAAGCACCTTGGATCTTGGGCTCTGCAGGCATGTGACACCCTCACTCTCTAGCAGGTCAAATTGTAAAGCACAGGGGTTCCTTCTGTTCTCTACTGTCAGGTTTGGGCCTGCTGAGCCAAATGTGCACTCAGATAGCTCAGTGGTGTTGCAGCTGCTGTACCCGGGAGTCCATCTGCATCTGCAGTACTGGGGTGTCCAGGTGCCTACCGGGAAGTCCTGTGTAGCCACTACCGAGGCTTGGCGCTTGGTGTATGTGGGCGGTTTTGCAGGTCCACTGGACTTTGTTGGCTGCACAGTTTGCTATCTGCCCCTGAGGAACTGAGCAGCTCGTACAGTCAGGATCTGTGGAGTCGGTATGGCTAACTGCTCCCCAGCTTGGGACCCAGGCAGGATTGTATTGTGGGTCTCAGGCTCCACAAGCTGGTGAGTGTAGAGAGCCTGCAAATGCCATTACAAGATGGCGCTGGCATCCGGCCGGCTGACTGGTAAACAGCTGTCATTGCACATGTGCCTGGGCTGGAAATGAGCCCCAGAGTCACGCCATTCGGGTACGCCATATGGCCTGACTGGCCTCTGCCAATCAGGAACCAACACGCCACCCAGTAGGGTATATAAGCCGTGCCATTTTGGGGCTTGGGGTCTTCCTCCATTCACTGCTGAAATAAACGCTTGCTGCAGAAGAATCCTGGTGTCCGTGTGCGTTCTTACTGGCAAGACAACTATGCGACCCGCAGCTCTTTTTGTTCCTCTCCCCCTTTTTGTTTTATTAAGACACAACGGTCAAAGGTAGAGGTCTGATCCCTGGTGCAGATGGCACATGTACTGGTACGGTCTTTGAACCTTTATTCATTGACCGTCCTGACCCGGCCAGTGTCCTTTTTCCCAGGGGAGGGCAACATTTAGACACAACCCTCATGCAATCAGACATGCCTTTCAGAGAGCCTCCAGCTGAGGCGATTTGAGAGTCTCTGTGCAGTGCCTCGCCTGACAGACCGAGTGTGACGGAATACATGCTTCAAGCAGGTGCGATACCCTTCCCATGCAATGGAGTAATCTCCTGGGAGTGCAAGGGCTATCACGTGCTTATTTGTACAGCATAGAAAGCCATACCTCTGGGGAGGAGCCTTGTTCTATTGCCACAAGCGCTTGTGCTATGACCACCTTGTCACGATTGTGTTGATTTTTGAGTCTGCAAAACAACCAGACCAGAAACACGCCTCCACAAACTATTGTGCCAAATATACCAACCCCTACTCATTCCTTGAAAAAAGAAAAGGCTGAAGAAATCCAGGACTACAGTCCTTCAGTCAATGACAGGTCCACTCGTGTAGAGTTGATCATCGCAATGGCAGCTCTTAACGCCTCAAGGGTTTCATCGAATCCCTCAGACCAGTTTCCTGCAATATACAAGCTCAATTCCCTGGATAGATAAGCAGCACGTGTAAAATTCTCATATTGAATGCTGGTTCAGAATCATAATGCCTCCTTTTAGTTGAGCTGTCTCAGGGTCTCCAAAAATTCTATTAGCAGCCTCTGTCATACGAGCCACAAAGTCAGAAAATGGCTCCTGGGGGCCTTGCACTATCTTTGTCAAATGCCTAGTAGGCTCCCCCTTCTTGGAGAGTGCTTTCCAAGCCTTAATGGCAGCTAGAGATATTTGACCATAAGCTCCTCTGTCATAGTTAGTCTGGTTATTAGCATACTGACCTTGACCAGTTAAGAGATCAAAGGTCCATTGTCTCTGATTGTCTTCAGTATAACTGTTAAGTCGTGCTTGTGACT